>VZSE01010032.1:542-44775 GCA_013398275.1 Promerops cafer | reverse complement strand
TTTGTATGAAAGAATAGTCATGTGACATCTATTTTCTTTGGAATTCACTAAAACTTAAAGCCCACACCTATTTCCGTGGCAGGTCGTTCCTTCTCTACATTTTCCTTGCATAATGTCCCGCAATTTCAAAGCATACACAGTTGATTTGAGATACTGCTGTGTGGTACAATAAATAGTTGAAGGTTAATGTCTGTTTCTACCCTGCCCATCCTTCCTAATTTCAGACATTCATGATGCATTCCTTCCAAGAATCTTCTCTCTTGGGAAAAATGGGATGTGCATTTATTGACACACACTAGTTAATGTTTTCTAAGATTTCTTGATGTCTTCCTGTCTGTTTTGACTGCCTGTTCACACCTTGTCTGCTTTCCACAATTACTCCACAGGTTTCAGTATCCTCTCCAGCACTACACTTTGGCACAGGAAAAGTTAGTATAGTCCTTGCGCTGCCTCTCAGCTGGATTATGTTATTGGAGGTTTTTGCATCTTACCGTGTACTGTACGTGTATGATTGTTGAGGTCATTTGCAGTGGTAGAAAGGTGGAAATAGGACTTCTGCCTTCTCATTTGTACTTTCTCCCTTCCTGCAGCTCAAGCAAGTTTGCTGCAGTTGGATTTCATAAAGCTCTGACAGAGGAGCTGTCTGCCCTGGGAAAGGATGGAATAAAAACAACATGCCTTTGTCCGGTTTTCATAAACACTGGATTTGTCAAAAACCCCAGTACAAGGTAACTCTCAATACTCTGCATTCCTGTGCTTCCTTCTTTGCATCAAGGCACTGCATATTATCCCCAGCTTTAGGCCTCTATTCCAACTGGCTGTATAACAACAGTGTGTATCATTGGCTAAAGAAAATCTGCAGTGTCCTTTAACCCGTGTAATTGTTGCATTTGAATTACCTGAGTTTGTGCCTCCTACATCAGCTGGTACCACCCCTTTTTACCACTGCAGCTCTTACGTGTTTGCTTTCCTGTGCAGGCTTGGAAAGATTTTGGAGGTTGAAGAAGTTGTAGAGGCTCTGATGGAAGGAATAGTGACCAACCAGAAAATGGTTTTTGTTCCATCAAATCAGAGCATTGCTTTACTGCTTGAAAGGTGAGTAGGGAAAAAAAAAAAACATATAAGCTGTAATCTGCTGAGTGAACCACCTTCAAACTTGTAAAATCTGATTCAAGATTAAGTTGTATTTTAGAACATATCACAAGGTAGTTCATAATGCAGTGGTTCTTTCCAGTGACAACAGCAGACATCATCTTGAGATTTTTTTGAGCCCTCTCACAGGCTCTTGCATTGAACCACTTGCTGCAGCTGACTGGTGTCAGTGCAGAGCTCCACTGCTCTACAGGCCACCACGTTTTCTGAAACAGCAGTCTCAGAACGAGATGAGGACCTGAGTATTTGTTTCTCCATGTCAACACCAAAGATTCAGGCCATGGAGGCTGGACAATTGCTTTTAAAGGGCTCTGTTGCAAAGAGAAAGCAAATACTTGTGTCTATGTTCAGTATGAAAACTCTCTGGATTCTGCAGTAAGATTGCAGCCTGAATTATGGTTGGTACATACCTGTTCTGGAATTGTCATAAAAAGAGATGAGTGGGATTGGAGTTAAAACTTGTCAGAGATTGACGAGGGCTACATGTCCTTAGGAAATAATGCCCAGTTTAAAACTCAGTCTCGGTCCATGTGTGAGCATGCATTCTGCTCCCAGACCAGCTCTTCCCTCACCTGCAGTGCCATTTTTTCCCATAATTTAAGTTTCTGTCCCATTTCATGTTACTGTCTCTTTCAGGGTGTTTCCAGAACGCGCTCTCAACCTTCTGAAGAAGATGAGTGAGGTCAAGTTTGATGCAGTCATTGGGCAGAGAAGCACCCAGTGAAAAGCAAGAACTGATTCTCATTTCCCAGAGGCAGCAGTGAAAACAGAACATGTGCTGAGCGTACTTCAGCTGGCTTGATTCAGAACACAGCTCAGGCAGGTGCTTCCAGGCCACCATTCCCAGGCACACCTAAGGGCTTATGCCACACCTGCAGCTGGAACACACCTGCATAACAGGGAGTGTTAGCAAAGCAGTGATGCAGCTCAGAAGGGCTGCTTTGAATGTACATCCCATCGCCTCTGCCTCGTTGTGCTGAGGCAGGTAGGATGCCCACGAAGTTGGGTGGCCTGTTTTCACCTCAGTTTATATTTTTGAATTATAAAATGCTCCAATGAACACTGAATTTCCCATATTTTTGTAGGAAATACCTGAAATAATATACAGGTGTATATGTAATATACCTCATTACATCAATTATCAATTATGCATTTGCTCCATCAATAGGCCTTGATATGAATAAATACAGTCCTTTAGCACAGAGAACACAGTGTCTCTTGGCAGTGAAAGTCATAATCAGGTCCTAGAGATGCATTTAAGGTATGGTACCAAGGAATACACCTTTCACTGTATCATTTCCCACACTGCTCTTCTGCACTTTCCAGACATTTTTAAAACACCTTCTCACGAAAACAGTGCAGTATTTCTCTACAAATGACTGGGTGCCACAAGTGCAGCCCACGCAGGTGCTAGGGCCAAGGCCAGGGTAGGGAGTGCAGGGGAAGGCTCCAGACGAGCCTTCACAGAGCTCCTCATCACAAGCCAGGGGCCTGCCCTGACGACACAGGAGGTGAAACCCCTGAAGGTCTTTGGCCTGGGGTCCAAGAGAGCAGCAGCTACATGACACACGGGTCAAAGACCCCTCCAGAGCACAGAGGATCTGTGTACCCACTTGTGCAACTCCCACCCACTGCAGGCACTGCTGGCCCGCAGCCATCCCAGGCAGGCCTGAATGTGCTGCCACCTTCAGCGCAGTTGGAATCTGTCCTGTTCACCTGAGCCTTTCAATTTGTTCTGTAAACAGGTTCTTCAGAAAAGGGAGAGCCCTCACCACCCAGCTCCTCCTGCTCTTAGCTGGCAACAAGTAAATGTTTTGCTGCTATCAGCACAAATAGTTGCTAGATGAGCTAAATGACACAAAAATAGTTCCTTTTTGCTCATGGAACATTCATGTAACAGGACACTCAGGGTGAGTGAAGCTCAAATTCCCAGCTTTGGATTTTTTGCTTCATAGAGAAAGCAAAAAGAAAAGAAAGGGAAAGCTCATCTCAGAGAATTAAAAAATTCAAAGAAGTTAAGTCAGTTAAGGAGTATTAGATGTAGTTATTATTTAAAAACAAGACCCTCAAACCCCCAAAGCACTTGAGAGAGGCATGCTTCGAGTCCTGAAGGATATAGGAGTACAATTTGCATGCATTTTCAGTAAACTATTTTTTTAAGTCTGCTTTCCCTGCCTCAGTAGCATCTCCAAATCTGAGAAGAGTGACTTAGTGGCTTTTGTCTACTCTGAAAGAAGTTGTTTTGTCCTGCTTCTATTTGAACTACGTACTCAGCTCTTTCTGAGAGGACAGGCCTGTCACAACTGAGAGCTACTTGCTCTTCTCCATATTGCTTGAGTTTCCAAGCCTTCTGCTTGGCATAAAAACCCGACAAAAACCAAGGATTTAAGCCTTCACCTTCTGAACCAGTGACAGAATTGAGTCACCAAGCCTCCCAGGCTCCTCAGTTCTCTTTCTGGCCACAACACTCAGCTGAAGCTTAGCCCAAACTCTGGTCACGCGTGCCCAGCAGGAGTGCCCAGCAGGAGTCCATGTGAGCAGGTTTCATGCAGCCACCTACAGCTAAGTCCCAAATTTGAAGAGTGGTACCTCACACTCTGGCCTAAGCATTCCTTATGAGTCAGGTTAGTGACTCTGGCCCTGTGCTCTCCTCCTGCTGAGGTGTCTCTTGGAGTTGGTGCTTCCATGCCCTCCCTGCCTCCTCTTCCTTGGCGCCAGCACTGACTGGAGCCCTGTGCCAGGAAAATGACAGCACCACTGAGCCATGCAAGTGGGGTCTGGCCCAAACACTGATGTGTTAATTAAGCAGAGAACCAAGTTCCAAGGAAAAAGTAGGAAGCACCTAGTTGTTAACCTTTGTGCTGGAGTTAGCCCAGTCTCCTGCAGACACGATGAGCAACAGCTCAGCTAAAAGCACCATGTTGGCTAGAGGTCTGCGGAGCTCCTTCCTCACTCTTCCACCTATTCCGCTTTAAGAAAGCACAGAAGAGTGAGGGCCCCACAGGGATTTCATGTGCTACATGCACTGTGGGGGGCTGCAGCCAGCAGGCAGATGCCTCTGCTGGGACTGCCTGCCAGGTGACAGTGGCTCTGGTCCCCAAAGCAAGAGGTGTGAACGTGAACTACTTACAGAATCTCTAACAGCATGGATTAAAACTCCCCACAGCACTGCTACCTGGCCTGTCTCTTTAGGAAAGTCTGAGGGTACTTCTTCGGAGACTGGAACTGGCGCATTTTTCCAAAGTCCTTGAATCCTACTCAGAATGTTAGGAGAATCATCTCAACCTGTGTTTCTTGACACAAACCTAGGCCACTTACAAGAGAAAATCAGGGCTGTACCTCTTAGTGCCACTGTCTGCTAGCACCAAGGCCCCAGCATCATGACTGGGGCAATACTTTTCAATGCTTGCACATAGTACCAGTATGCATAAAAGTCTAGGCAATTTTAGGCAGCATTTCAGAACATGCATTTCTAAATGCACAGAACCCAGCAGTTCAGGAAGGGGGTTTTGTATTGTTTTGTGGGTTTTTACTACTTCTCCCCTGAAATTAAGCATCTGAGATCACTGGTGGCTCAGAGTGTTGCAAAACTGTCTGCAAAAATTCTGACTTTTTCATATTTTCAATCTCTCAGATCCTTTCATTCCGCATCTATTATCTGACCATGCATTTTTTCCTTTTCCAAGCAGGTCTCTTGCTTTGTTTGGGCTTATTTCAAAGAGGACTGTAGGATTGTAGCTTTATTGCAAAATTTCTACCAGAGTATGAATAAGCTTACATTTATCCAAGAAGAGGGTGTTTCTAGGATTAAATTTGTTCTTGTGCAAACTATTTCCCCTCTGTGTTCTCAGCCTTTTAATGGTCACAGCTGGTAGCTGATCCTTTTCTAAAACATTACAATCAAAACGATTTTCAAGAAACATTCTAGTTAAACTGGTGCTGCAACAGGAAGATACACTCAATGCTCAAAAATAATGTGGTGACAATAGTGGCAGTATTTTTATATAAAGGAATTCCAGACACTCATGTTCACCAGTGCCTCCCAGCTTGCTAATCATGACGTAATCTCTAGTGGAGAAAAACCCAAATCCTGAGCAGGAGCTTGCACTAATCCTTTGATGCCCACATAGCTTTTCCATGATGAGGTGTTGCTGCTTCCCTCTGAAGTGCTGACCTGGAATACAGTACATAAGGACTTTTTTGAGCCTTGTAGAACTGACAACTGCACTCTAAGAGAGGTGAAAAATTGAAAATAGTGTAATAGCTGGCTTTAATATTATGCAGATGGGGTGGTCTGCGTTTCTTTTCTTTGAGTAATTTCTGTATAGTTACACTAGAATTATACTGGCAAAAGACAAGTTTCAAGTTTCTCTGGTATGAAAAACAAGGAAGGGGAAAAAATAAGTATTTAGTGTAGCTCAGTTCTCTAAGTCCTTAAAGCATGCATGTGCTGTTAACACCAGTTCTGGCTGCACAGCCTAGTCATTAATGTTATCTTCCCAGCTGGACATCTGCTCATGTGGCACATTTCCACTTCCATCCTCCTCTCTCTCTTAGATACTAAATTGTACCAAAAGCCCTTTTAAACACAAGTACAATTTTAAGGGGATTTTAATGAACTTGTCTGGAAGGAGGCTACATCATGATTTAGAGCAAACAATGTAGTATGGGCCAGAAAAAGCTAAAAAAAAATGAGATTAATTAGTTATTTCCTTAGAAGTGCCCTTTTAGGTCACTCAGAGCTATGGTCAGTTCTTGTGCATTTAATGAATACTTTCAGCCAAAAACCCATATAAACCCAAACCCAACCAACCAAAATCAATCACGACACTAGTTAACAGAGACACAGTTACAGCTAACAGCTTCTGAGATACTGAGATTTTCTGCACAGGACTATGGAGACACCTTGGAAAGGAGACTCCTTTTATATGGGTCAGTTGTAATGGATGTGACACTAGAGAATCATTAAAATGCATCATTTTATGAACATAGTTTATAGTCACTGTTCACATGTTCTTTTTCTAGAAAAAGAAATCCTGACTCACAAGGATTTGTGCCTAATCCATATGGTTAATCAGTAACAAATTTAGGGGCAGGAGAGGCTGTAGCTCACTTCATGCTCTCTCCCCTCAGGAGCAGGGAACCGATAAAAGGGAAGAAACATGCCAAACAGAGGTGTAGTCTCCTTCAGCAGGATGACATAGGTCCATATAAGCCACAGGCCTAAAGGTAAGGAAGCAGTGGCACAGATTTTTCAGGCAGTTATTTTTCAAGACACAGATTGTTTCAATTTTACCCTGTCACACACAACACATCTGATGCCTTGGAAGTCATGAAACTTGGGACTCTCCATACACAGTTACATTAAACACAGATCTTCCCAAGTGCTTACAAACATAATATGGATCACAGGCAGACAAATCATAAAGCATGATCCTCAATACTCTAAAGGCCATTTTAGATAATGCCTGTGCTGTGCTACCTCAGCGCTAGCTCAAAGGCACTAAGAAAGAGATGTTTTGCATGTATGTGTAGCCCCATGATTGCATGCTACCTTGGAGCCTGGCAGTGGGTATGGCTGTGTTAGTGCAGTTGTGGACTAACAAGTTTGGGAAAAGGATTGTTCTTCATCCAGCAGCTAACACAGGATCTCTGGAAGATGTCAAGTGACATGGTACAAAGCTATACTCAGTGCATGACCTTGGCAAGACACAGGTACATGGCACTCTTTTTCTCTTCCAAGTTTCCTCAAGAAAGGTGTTTATGTTCCTGTGGGTTTTCACTTTGTATCCATATCTGTCACATGCTGATGTAGCTGAGATTAGCACACAAAGCCACAGTCACTCAACACCCAAAAATCTTTTTCACCCAAGGTTACATCCTGTCTCTCAGCTGCCAGGTAATGATTTGTCTTTTGCATCAAGTGAACTTCCTTTTTTTCCCTCTGAAGCAGCTGAAAAAACAAAACAAAACCACACAGAAAAAAAATCTATTTAAGTTTTCACAGTTGGCTCTTTTTTTTTTTTTTCTTTCTTTTGAGAATTGTTACTATCAGGGACTAGCAATATTTTTAAATTTGTTGCCTTTGGAGCAGGAAGATAAACTACTGAAATCTTATAGGTCTCTACAATTGCTAATCCAAAAAGCTTCTACAGTTTTAAACTCAAGGCTTTAAGAGAATCCAGACAAATACTTATTTTACATTTACTAAGAGAACAGAGGTAAAGCATTTCTGGAACAGTAACAATAGATCACCAGGAATCCAGCCTCAAAGTCTGCCCACATCCAGGAAAAGTAACCTCTTTCTGTCATCAGGGATTACACCTCACCCCGGTAAAGCACTACTTGTGAGGACTTAGTGGATGTATGTATCTGAATGTATGTGAGAGCAGGAGCAGCACCATGCCAAGCACCACAATGGCAGTAAAACCAAACAATGGCATCTTGGTGGGTTGAAGGCCTGATCAAACTATGATTGAAGTCAATCGGAGCCTTTTTGGTGGTTTCCAGGAGCATTGGATGAGAGCCACAATATATTACAAGCAGTATCACTGACTCTCAAAACCAGAAATAAGAGCACAAAGTTCCTCATTTAGAACAGCAGTCTGCCCACTGATGACTTCTACCTTTTCACAGAGCTTGCTTCAATCCCCAACACTCATCTGAGGAAGCTGGGAGGTAATATTTCCTCCCTTGGCACTTTTTAGGTGTCAGGCTTTCATCTTGAAGAGAACCAGTCTGGGGAAGTAAAGCAGCTGCCAGGCTGGACATTGTGGATGTATGATGTAGAAACTCTGAGGCCAATAGGGAATATGAGCATACACTGTGATAGAAGGGGAGGGGAAATCTTCAAAACACAAGTCTGTACAGGTCACTTTGTCCGATTCCAGCCTTCTAGAAACTCCACAGCAGCATCTCTGCCGCATACATTCAGGTTAGTACCTTTCAAAAACATGGATGAACGTAAGGAGGATTGCTTGAGATTTTTATGTTCAGAAAAAAACCCAAACAAAAAAAACCAACAACAAAAAAAACCCCAAACAAATAACAACAAAAAAACAAAAACAAACAAACAAACTAGAAAAAATACATTGCTGAACAGGAATTTTCTGAGATGTATTTATGCAAAACCCTAAATGTGTTGGGTTGATCACAACCAGTGCAATTTTTTGATAGGCACATCATAGAATCAATTCAGCTGTTTGCCACTGAATTTTCATTGCCACTGACCTCTATGGAATAAATGGCACAGAGGTGGGGAATAATAACACAAACCCATCAGATATATTTGAGATGATAACAACGATCCCCATATTTTCATGGACAGTGTTCTGTCTCTTTGTCAAACAGGCCACCTCAAATAGAAGTGTTATTTCGTTGGACATTTTTGCCTTTAAATAGATGCACATCTATTCCTAAATAGATGTGCATCTCCTCCTAAAAACAGTGTATGTGTACTCTGTGTGAAACTGGAAAGCACCAGCCACTTATTCTCAGATAAATATGGATTTATAAAACACCTTCCTGCTTTTCAGCAGAATTGTGTTGGGTTCAGGAAAAAAGGAAATCCTAGAATTATTATGCACATTTGTAGAAATGAACTTGGCATCCAGTGTCCAGCTTTCAGCTCTTCAGTATGGAACTGGGAAATCTACTGGGCTCTTAATCTGTGGGGCTGGAGGTGACAGGCATTTTCACTTGGCAAGCTGTGCTTGCTTTTGTGCAAGGAAGACTCTATACTCCCCAGGGCACCTATTTATTTTATAAGGTCTTTCTTTGGTTCTAACAGCCTGCAAAACTTTCCTGGCCAATTATTTTCAAGTTCTGAAGTCAAGCTTTGACCAAATCGGACCAATACTTACACTTATTATTCCACAGGTAGAGAAGGGTACTACTAACAAAGAGACTGAATCAAACCAGGGGAAAAGTGTGTATTGGGGAAATGTGTTCCTGCCCTGGAGGGGCTGTATGTATCTCTCTGTATGAGATATGTATATATAAAAAATAAACACTTGTAGAGACTAGACGTGGACAGGTGGAGAGGAAGAAGCTGGTACAGCCTCTTCTTCTCTGTATTACATCCTTCTCTCTCTGAACTCATGGAGAGCAGTTCCTTAAAAACCTGAAGCAGGATCACTCTGATCTGCATTACAGAATCAAAGAATCACAGAACGTGGTGATGTGGAAGGGACCCACAAGGATCATTGAGTCCAACTCCTGGCCTTGCACCAGGAGTCACACCCTGTGCCTGACAGCATTGTCCAAATGCTTCTTGAACTCTGTCAGGCTTGGTGCTGTGACAACTTCCCTGGGGAGCCTGTTCCAGTGCTCAACCACCCTCTGGGGGTAGAACCTTTTCATGATATCCAACCTAAACCTCCCTTGACACAGTTTCAGGCTGTTACCTCGAGTCCTGTCACTGGCCAGAAGAGTGAAGAGCTCAGTGCCTGCCCGTCTGCTTCTCTTAACGAGGAAGCTTTAACTGCAATGAGGTCTCCCCTCAGTTTTCTCTTTTCCAGGCTGAACAGACCAAGTGACCTCACACAACTTCCCCTCAAGAAGGGGGCAGATTATTCCAGCGGAGACTACACTAACTGGGGGGACAGGCTGACAGTATTTCTCAGGAGCTGCTCTGCCTGCTTCTGCTTCCCGCTGAAGGTCAGCCCTTTTAAGCGCCAAGACCCTGGAAAGTCTATTTCCCACACACCCCACTGAGCGAAGGGATAGAACCATCTCTCCCCGGGCTTCTGAGAGGCCGGGAGCGCGGGAAGAGCCGCCGACCTCCCTTCTTGCCCCCGCTCCTCAGCGCATGCGCGCGGCGCGCCCCCTGGCGGGCGGCGGGCTCTCCGCCGGACCCGCCGCGGCGGCAGCGGCAGCTGCAGCGCAGGTGAGAGGGGCGGGCACCGGGTGGGCACCGCGGGGCTCACCCCGGCTCTCACCTCACGCCTTCCCTTCCCCCGCAGCCGGAGGACTCCATCCCACCCCGCGCCCTTCCCCCGCAGTCCCGCGCCCTCGTACCGCGCTCGTATCGCCATGGCGGCTCCTCCGCCCTTATGTAACGTGCCCCCTCCCCTCAGGTTCTGCTCAGGTGTCCCGGGAGCGGGCTCGGCGGGGCGGGNCTCCCCCTCCTCGCAGCACCGCCGAGGGCTCCTACCCCTGGGGTTCCGTCGCCAGGGCGGGACGGCCCGGAGCCGTTCCTGGGAGGGCCGCGGGGCCGGCCCGGCCCGGCTCCTTCCTCGCCCACGGGGATCGCCGCGATCGGAGCCAGGGAGCCGGACCGAGCGCCGGTGTGTGGGGAATTAAGGTGGAATCGGTGGAAATGGTTACCAGGGCTGGGCTGTGCTGAGAGCGCAGAGGCGGCACCGTGCCCGGGCTCGGCATCGGGGGGCTTGTGCTGAGGGGGCAGCCACAGAGAGAGCCCCAGCAGCCACACCGTTCGAGAAGGAGATAAATGTTAATTAAAAATTAACTGAGCCGGAATTCCGCGTTTCAAGATGCTCCGTGTGGAGACCACAGCCAAAGGTTTAGTTAGCTCACTATCGGCATCTTGTAACGAGTAGTCACTTAGCTTACCCCAAAACAAGTATTTGTGTTAAAAAGAACCAGCAAGAAATTGCCCGTTGCTACTGGGGAGAGCCTCAGGAGTTTCTAGCTTCTTCTTCCTTCTCAAATAAATAAGAATTTAAGATGTCTCAGCTCCCTCAGCTCTTGAAACTGCGTGCTCGGCTTTTCTTCCTCCTTTGGTAGGTTCCCCCTTCCCATCTCCACTCAAGACAATTGCTTACTGGCCACTGGGGAGTGTATCTGTGTTTCCTCTTTTGCTTTAGTCGTTCCTGTATATCCTACACTTGTCAAAGTTACAAAACTCAGAGAAACCTTTCTGTGATTTCTGTGCTGTTTCCAAAGGCTTCTGCAAGGATAATCAAGAAACAAACCACACTATGGAGAAGTACCACAACAAGTAAAATAGCTCATCAAGTGTTGTCAAATTAAAACCACAATAGACGTGTCTTGTATGTCTTTGCTGGAAATGGAGGTTAAGCTGCAAAAGGTTCAGCCACCTTCAAGTAATGCCATCTGAGGTTTTTGAGTTAGTTTGAGCTGAGTCCCCTGCAAACTCTTGTGCTATGAAAGAAGCGTGACTGCATTTTTACCTGGCAAGGTTGTGCATGCAGTTTCTGTGCAGTATGCTCATGACCTCATTTATTTTATTAATTGTTAGTGGGATGTCAGTAGCCTGGCATCCGGTTTTCTAGTTGGCTATTTACTTGTAAAGGCAAATGTAATCAGTGGTCACACGAAGACAGGATCATTGTGTAATGACTTCCAGTAATTTGATGCAAAGCAGCGCAGCACCACATTAGCCAGTGCTTTAGTTCTTCCCCAGCAGGCTTCACCAAATAGATTTTGTAATAATAATTTCCTACGATGATTGTAGCATCTTGGGTTGCGAAGCCTTTTGTCTTGTATTACCTCTGCCACCTCTTGATTGCAGATTTTGAAGGAGCCTTGCAGCTCTGGGACCAAAGGAAGGTGATACTGCTTTATGGTTTGAGCTGTTTGTCTTGTGAATCTCAGCTCTAAATGAGAGAATGTGATGACGGTTGGCAGCTAAGGCAGAGAGTCCTGGGAGGAAGGGACTGGTGTGTGCATGGGAAACATTGTTTGGCTACGGTTCTGGAATGCTCTGGTGGGTACCATGCCTTGATTTACATGTCCAGGATAAAGGAAGCTGCCAAATTACTTAGAAATCATTTTACTCTCTGTTAATACTTCCCGGGAATGGCTGAACTAAATGCTGCTATGGAGACTATTAAACTATTGGTTTTTTTAATATGGTCTATCAGAGAAGACAATAGTGCCTCTCCTTGGTAAGGGACTGTTCTGTGTTCTTGTGAATGTAGTAGGCTAGTTAAATTTTGTATCTATCCATCAGCACTTCACTATGCTCCCATTGCACTGATTTGCAGTGGTTTTTATTTTGTGTTCTACTTTTTGGGCTTTCCCAAGTTTACGTTGCATAAATAAACCATGCTTTAGTTACCCCTGTATCTGCAAAGCAGAGTCCTGCTTTGCTGTTTTGTGACTTCTGAGGGATTTTGCTGGTTGTTCTGAAGTAAAAGTAAATGAAGCATAAATAAATTATGGCATATTAGGTTTTTGTTTGTTTCTTATGATGCAAAATAGAACAAAATTGTCAATTTGTCTTTCTATAAACCCCAAGAGACAGGTGGCCTTTCTGGTGTTTCATGGAAACTGGGATTAAACCTTAGGAGAACTTCACTGAGCACTAAATCAAAGTGAGCTGGGAAGAAGCTGTCTCAACATAGCATGAAGGGACTGCCAGGAAGAATTATTTCCAAAATGAAATTTTATCTGACTGCTTTTCATGCTCTACAAAACACCTTTTGTGTTGCATTTTTCCAAGGAAGAGCAGTCCTCATTCATGGCTTGTGTGTCTGCAGCACTGATGGGGTTTTGATTATACAAACGTATGAGACACGGCGCCAGCTGTATCCATTTCACTATTGCTGAGCTATCTGTGTGATAAGTAAAACAATAATGTCACTTTTTTGCTGCAAAGAACCTTTGAAATGCTGAAAGCATTTAGAAACTGTAAATTAGTTTTGTCCAAGAAACTTTTCTATGTGTTTCTACAAAAGCAATCCTGGTGGTTTTAAACAAGCTAAACCAGTTAGATGGGTTGTTTCTGGCTAATTTTTTTTTCTTTCTGTTCAATAACTTCCTGCTGAAAAGTGCAGTAGGCTTAGGGTTGTAATACAGTTTGTAATTTGAACATTCCCACGTTTTCCAGCCTTGTCTAATTTGACCTGACTAGTGTGGGCATCTGAACAGTTTTGCATAAAGTTTCCACATCATCTTTAATAGAACTAAAGAGGAGAAGGAAGAGTGGGAGAGAACTGAGGATTTTCTACACTATTTTGTCTATCAGTTTTTTCCCCCCCATGTTCCTTCTCGATGGTGCAGCTGTAGCCAGACTGAGCAGTGAAACAGCTGCTGGCAGAGTCCCTGCCAAAGCTGTTGCTTGTCTGCAGTTTGCACTGCAGCTGCCTCTTGCCCTTCCCACTTCTCTCCCTCTGTGTCTTCCTTAGCTCTGCCAGCTGTCATTTCTCCAAATGTTCAAGTTTTCTTAGCACAACACAAGACAACAACTCGAATATCTCTGTTAGCTGGATTAAACTGCAGATCTTGCTGCTGCCTCTGCTGTTCTGATCTTGTGGGCAGTAGTAAGAGCATTCCATTACCCACAGAGACTCACCAGGCTCTGTGTTAGACAAGTTAGTTTTACACAGCCATGCATACAAAGGCAAATTTCTTGTCTCCTTCAATTAAAAGACCTTTTTAGTTTTTGAGGGAGGCTTACCACCCTTCTTTGCACAGATCATGATGTGATTTTAGTTCATCTTGGGGGTAGATAGTCAAAATTACATACAGGATATTTGTGGAAACTTCATCTGTATCTTTATTTCTCCTGCACTTCTGCCAGCTTTTTTCCAGCTTCAGTACCACTGATCATAAGGCGTGCTGGATTTACAGGTAACACAATACCTCTTATGTGAACACTGCCTAGTTTTTGTTATAGTGGCATCCCTGAAGTGTCTTCCTCCCATGTGTCAGATAAAGAATAAGAATGATCCCTTCTTTCTGGGACACCGCCTCCCGAGGTGCTCCACAGCGGAAAGGAGGCCATGTACTCCAACGTCTAGATTGGCTTGTCGGCCAGGATTCCTGGGATTTAATTTCATAATGGGGGAAAACAGAGCGACGTTATTCATGTCCTACCACTGCCTCTTGTCTTAAATTTCTTTTTGCTTCAAATTGGAGGTATTTTGTCTCTACTGAACATAAGTACTCAATGTGACTTGAGAAATTTTACACTTTATTCAGTTTAAGATTTATCTGGAATGTCTGAATCAAAATCATGTCGCTTTCAGATGTTACTGAATTCAGATGTTATCTGAATTAGAGCAGTTGTAAGATAGCCTTTTTGTGCTCTGACCTCCCATCCTTTCTTGATTTTATAAGTTAGAGGAACAGCTAGGAGGGGATCCTCAGTCCCTTGCCTGAGGGCCAGCACTGATGACCAGAGCACAGACTCTGGGGTCTGGAAGAGCTGCCCTCTTGAGAATAGCAGACATCATCAATATTTCTAAATATTTAACTTGAACAAGCTGACTGGCTCTCAGCAAATGATGGTGAGCTGTAAACATGTGTGGGGTTTGGTTTTTGTTTTTTTTTTTATTCAGACAGCTGCTCCTTCATGGAAAGTGTCAAGTAGCTCTTTACAAGGAGTGAAAGATGATGTTATGAATGAGGCACTTCTTCAGTTTCCTTAGAGTCAGTCACTTGCTGTGATGGTCACTTACGCCCTTAATGTTGTCAAAATATTAGACTGTATGGAGGCTGGAAGACTTAATTGCTAAGGTGAAAAAGGGGGCATGTTATTGAAGTTCTGAATGGCCATGGCAGTGTTTTGTTCTAGAGAGGAAAGACTTTGTGTGTGTGGCATTCACCCAGGACTAAACTAACCTCAAGCAGTTGGATGTTATTGTTGAATTACTGTTGATTTGGGGAGTAAATCTTTAATGGCTCTTCTCTTAGTTTGTGGAGTTGAAATACACTGACCTTCATGAATTTGGAATGATCTTCAGATTTGCAGAACTTAGTATCTTGAGGCAAGCACTACTAAAATTAATTTCCTTTTCATTTGAAACCTGAGAACAGAAAAGGATTATGGCTAAAGATGAGCTCAGGCCAGTATTTTCTGCAAATGAAACATGGCTACAGCTGATACTTTCCATAGCAGATGATGATTTGTTTGAAGACTCAAATTGTGAGATGCTGTAATTAAGACCAGTGGAGGATTTGGGGATAGATGTCTGAAAAGATTTGCATGACCTAGGTGTATGACAGAAACAAGATGCTCCTGAATTGGTGACTTGGGGGAAGAATAAAAATCTACCTGCCACCAACTCTCATCAGAAGAAAGCTGAAGTATGTCAGTCAATTGCTGTATGAATATTTCTGAAGGCTATATTACACATGTTAATTTTTAACATGTTGCGGAAACTTCTCTTTACCTGAGGAACAGTAATTGAATTGTTCTCATGTTCCCATACACATATTCGATATCACAATACTGGGCACTCCCTCATAGATGTGATTTTCTTATCTATGGCTGTGTGCTAGTGTAATTCCATTGGTTTCCTCTGGTGTCATTTCTAGTTTCTTCCCCTACAATATCAAGTGGGTACTTAGTATATATAAAAGATATAAATCCAAGTATGCACTCAACTTCTTTTCTTACAGGCAAGAGCTCAGAACATCTCCAAGACCTGTATTTGCTATGAGCATGAGATATGGATGAAGACGGTTGCTTAAAATCAATTATATCTGGCTTTTTTATTATTGCTTAGTTCATTTGTAGCATAAAAAATTCACCCCAAGAGCACTGATTTTTTTCTTAAGACTTACGGGTTTTATGTTGGTTTTTACAATGGCATATCCAGAATAGGTAAAATGTACACATCAGCCTTTTTTACCTTAAGACACAATAGATGAGGAAAGTCCATGTGCAGCTGCAGTTAAAGCAGGCAGATAAATGTAGCGTATACATCAGATGGAAAAACCTTATGACTTGGGAGCTATGAACTCTAATTTAGCAGTCAGTGGCAGTTCTGTCTGAAAGCAATATCTTTACTCGCTGTAGCAGTGGTTGGCTGTGAGTAAGCAGGGAGTGGTGAAGCAAGAGTGTCAGTCAAAGACGAAAATAAGCATGAGTTCCCTGCAAGTGTAGGCTAGAGATGCTATATCTTACCTACATTATCATGTGAATGAATAATACATGATGCCTTTCAACATCTCTGTACAGCATTTCAGTGTCTTTTTCCCTCTTGTTTGTCCCTGTTAATTTTTATAACCTCAGGTGATTGTGTCTGAAGCTCTGTGTCAGCTTCAGATCTCAGTGCTAATAGTGACCTCTTTGAAGGGCGTGTTAAACATGAGTACCAGTCATGGAGGATTAATTTGAGAACCAAAGTATCATAGTGAACTAGAAAATGATCTTAGTAATTTGTCAAATCTGGCATAATGAAGCTAAGTTTTCAGCAGATTCAGGTATTCATTGCTATAAATTGTATGAAGATCCCACGACCCATAATATCTTTGAGCTAGTTTGTAGTTTTGGAAGTAAGATCTTTCTCTTACGTATCTTTTAAAGGAAGAATACTTACCTCACTTGAAGCACCACAGGCAAATATTCCATGTCTGATCTCACTTTAACCTGCCTGGCCCAGTGCAGCCACCATCTCTGTCACCACACAGGATGTGGAGCTGGCAGCAACCCTGTGACCTACAGCAGGAACAAGTACAGTTGCTTCAGGTCACTTCCTGCTTTTTCTCCAGTACTGATGCATGAAGAGCTGTAGATTTATTAAGATGCATGGACACTTTCAAAATCTCACAAAGGAAAATCAGTTCCGCTCCCAGATATGTGACTTAGATTTTTATTGCAGAAGAAGTTTTTGTTCTTTTGGCCAGTCTGCTTCCTCCAACACTAGAGTCCATGAGCAGAAATCCCTGAATTATAGCAGTCATCAGCTCTTAGCATAGAATGAAGAATGAATGCATCGTAAATTAACTAAAAAGCCATGAAACCAAAGGTAGTCAGTGTAAGAGGAACATGCTTCTCAGTATACTCTGGAGTACCTTCCAGCACTTAAAGGTGGTTTGTGAAAAACAGGGAGAGTTACTTTTTACACAGGCAGGTGGTCATAGGACAAATGGGAACAGTTCCTATGAAAAGAGGAGAGATTTAGATTAGATGTTAGGAGGAAGTTCTTTGCTGTGAGGGTGGTGAGACACTGGAAAATGTCCAGAGAAGCTGCAGATACCCCATCCCTTTAAGTGTTCAAGGCCAGGCTGGATGGGGCTCTGAGCAGCCTGGTTTAACAGAAGGTTGGAACTATATAATCTTTAAGGTCCTTTCCAATCCAAACAATTTTATGATTCTATGGTACATATTTTCCTTTTCATTTTTATGCCTTTATCAAGAAGTGTGGACAAACAAGTGCATAAATAATGGCTTTTCCTAAAGGTACCTACATAGGATTCTTAGCTGTGGGTCTTTTTTTGTATCTTCTCCTCCAGCCTTCCCCAAGTAAGATCATAGGTAGTATCATAATGTAATTGAAGTGTTATGTACTAGCATTACCTAATGTCTCATTTTCTTTTTTTGTGTGTGTTTTTAAACAGGAAGATGAACAGAACTGAATTTTAGGACCTAACTCCTGATGGGCTGGATTTTATCTTTGCAGGAGTTTTTGAAGATCGATGCAGTGAGAGAAGGAACAGCCAATGGCTTCAGAATCCATGGTCCCTGAGCAGGCAAAACAACACCTGATAAAGGGAAAAAGGCGGCAGCAGCAGCAGCAAACTTGGCCTTCCAACAGTGATGGGGATGAGGATGTCTTCGTGTTTGAGGCAAATGAGGCTTGGAAGGATTTTCACAGTGCTCTTCTTCACTTCTTTGAAGCTGGAGAGCTCTGTGATGTTACACTGAAGGTGATACTTGTCACATATCCATTGCATGTATCAGTGTGAAGATTAAGGTGCAGATAAGTGTGTTGGGAGGTAGCTGTGAAATATTGGCAGGGGTGTGGAAGCCGCAGAATACCTCTTGAATCTGAGGTGTCTCTAGAGATGCTCGTATTTTTTTTCCTTATTTAGGAAGTTTACAGCTGAAATTTAAACACTTAAAATATTGACAATCCGAGAGAGGAAGTACATGACTTTGACCTCATCCAACTTGCTTTCTAAGCAAGTTCCCACAGTTGGTCACTAATTACTGTGCAATTCCAGCTCCTTTTAGCCTCTTTGTTCTCAATATACTTTCATCCCCAATTTTACCTCCATGTCTGCATTTTGTATTGTTTTGCTAGATTGATCTCTCAAAGGATTTCTGGAACTAATCTAACTTCCAGCATTGTTCAAAGAAAGAAAGAAAGAAAAACACCCCAGACAGTTGTGTTCTACAGCTGATGAAAGAGTAAAGAAGGAGAGGGAGGAAGCAAATGATATGATTCTTGTGTAGCATTGCTTTAATGCATTATTTGTAACTCAGCTGTATATTACTTACATCCTGATCACAATAAATTTGTATTTAGCATGCACAGAAGTGGGTGCCAGCACCTTTGAATATTAAGTATTGCTTAGCTAAACAACTTACTAGTTCAAGGTAGTTATTTAAGGAATAGTGATGAAGCACAGTTCCTTATCCAAGAACAAATGACAGATGCTTTTAAGAGAAGTTGTTAGCCTGCTTCTTTGACTGTTAGATATGAACAGGGAAAATCCTTGACAGATGTATGTCCCTGGTGTTACCAACCCTCCTCATCCCTTTTCTTGTTGACGTCATTCTTACCTTCCTTCCACCTACCCTTGCGAAAAAAAAAGGCAGAAAGTCCTATTTTATAAACATAGTTAAATGCATATTCCTGCTAGGGAAACTTGCCTTGGAAGAAAGGCTTTACTGGAGCTGCAGTTTAACTTTTCCTAAGTTAGGCTTGTATTAATTTTCATTTGTATGATCTGTGTGGAGCTATTTTGGTAACTTAAGAATATTAGATGACATGACTTGGCTTCCAGTGAAGGCTAGAACAACCTGTGGACATCTTATTGTATGGCTTCCTTAATCAGGGATTTTCAAGTAACTGCTAACTATGTACTTGAATTAGAATTTTCAGGGGGGCTTGATTTTTCTTCCTGTAGTGCTCAGGCCTCACTGATGTTTTAAGAATAATCAGATCTCTACTGAACTTTTTGCTTTTGTATGTGACCTGAGTTAGTGAGCAATTCTGGCATTACTGTTGTCAGACCAATTGTTGTCTTAACTGCTGGCTCTTAAAATATGATAGTTAGTAACTGGAGGGGAACTCTGATTTCAAAATAGCAAGAACATGCTATATATAACTGGTGGAGGGTCTCCCTACCCATGGCATGGGGTGGTATGAGATACCCGTTAAGGTCCCTTCCAACCCAAACCATTCTGAAGTTTAAAATTAAGCAGATTTGGGTAACATAGTAAAGCCACTTAATTCAAAATAAAGGTTTAGTTAGAGAGCGGCATGATGGGCAGAATAAAAGTGTGTGAAGGTAAGAATGGCCTGTGAGCTTTCCCTGGTACAGCAGACCACTGGTAGCGTCTTTCTGTATCAGTACTGTAGGTTGTTGGAGTGCTGATGGTGTAACAGTAATAAGCCATGGGAGAACACAGGAAGATTCCGTCTGCTCCAAAGAGTTAAATTCTGGAATTTCACCTACTCTCCTGCTGCTGTAATATGAACAGTCTTAGAAGGCTGTTAGAAGGCGGAGAGTGGCAGATGAATACCATCTGCTTTTCTCCTGGTGGTTTCCCTTTTGTTCATTTGGTAAGTCTGAATTGTTCCTTCTGGGGTGATCTGAAGTAATCACACTGAACCATCTATCTTTTCCTCTTTTTTAATCTGCATAGTCTTCCTTGTGTGTTTGCTTTCTGTACTCAACTCGCTGCTCACCAGGTAGGTTACACTTGTGTTGATCATACTCTTTAAAAAGGTAGAGCAGCTGAGTATTGAATCAGAGCTAGAAAAAAATCCAAAATATCCTTTATAATTTAATATCTTTTTATTTTCTTAAGTGCACATCAGCTCTCTCTAACACCTTCATCTGAAAGTGCACATGTTATTTGAGTCTGTCAGGGAAACTGGTTGCTTATGTCAGCCAGCCATCCCTTTATGTTAGTGCAGAGTGACAAAGGCTGTAAGAAAGCACACCTGGAACATAAATAAGCAGTGGATTGTTCACTTACCTTCAGTACTTAGATTCTTTTTTAATGTAGTGGAATTCTAGAATTTTGTACATGAAAAGCTTATTTTACATTTTCTGATCAGAATTTTAAGAAGTAGCTTTTCTTTGTGGGGAGTACACTGTCTTTTGTGGGTAGACATTCTAAAAATATTGAAGTGATTGGTAACTTTTAATAACCCCTGAAATAGCTGTTATTCCTATGTTTTTCCTAAATTTGCTTCTACAAACATCAATTCCTGGACAGTAGTAAAAGTCCAGAAATCTAAATTAAGTCGTCTAAAAATGTCCCTTTCTAATTTGCCCTCCTTAAATCTCTGAGTACGTATAAAGCAAGTGTCTAGCAGTCTCCTCCTGTCTCCAAGATGCGTCTAGAATATTTCCAAGGATGCTTCATAAGGCTTTGAAAGAAAGGCAAGTCCAGTGCATCACTGCTGTTGCTTACTTGTGTTACGGCTTTGTTCTACTCTCATGGCCAAGCTACAGCTTAGAATTCCTTAGGATAGTTGGATGTAATGTCAGAAGTACAGGACAAACGGGGTTAATTTGTGTGGACAAAATACAGACAAAATACATGGAGTCCAGAATTCTTATTTCAGCTTCACTGTTCCTGCTTTCACAGCCAAAACTGACATTCCGGTAAAACACTGGGGGGTTTTTTGTTCTTTTCTCTTTCAGGTTGGTTCAAAGCTAATCTCCTGCCACAAACTGGTGCTAGCTTGCGTTATCCCGTACTTCCGAGCCATGTTTCTTTCAGAAATGGCTGAAGCCAAGCAGAAGCTGATCGAGATCAGGGACTTTGATGGCGATGCCATCGAGGACCTGGTGAAATTCGCGTACTCCTCACGGCTCACGCTGACAGTGGATAATGTGCAGCCCCTCCTGTACGCTGCCTGCATCCTGCAGGTAGAACTGGTGGCAAAGGCCTGCTGTGAATACATGAAGCTGCACTTCCACCCCTCCAACTGCTTGGCAGTCAGGGCGTTTGCCGAGAGCCACAACCGCATCGACCTGATGGACATGGCTGATCAGTTTGCTTGTGAACATTTCACAGAGGTGATGGAATGCGAGGACTTTGTGAGTGTGTCACCACAGCACCTCCATAAACTCCTGTCCTCCAGTGACCTGAATATTGAAAATGAAAAGCAAGTTTACAATGCTGCTATCAAGTGGCTGCTGGCCAATCCACAGCATCATGCTACGTGGCTGGATGAGATCCTTGCACAGGTAGGGCAGACCGAGGCACCAAGTCCCTGTCTCATCACTGGTTTAGTTGTGTAATCAGCTCTTTGTACTTGGGTAGATCTCAAGGTGAAAAATCCTAGGTTTTGGTGCCACATCTGGTATTCAGGGTTGGGAGTTGACAGTGGAAGGAAGTTAGAGTTCTTCAATTTTGGGGAGAAGTGATATTCTCCTGTTACTGTAGAGAGAAGAGTACTCACTTTATGCTCATGGCTGGGAGCTGGGGAACCAACAAAAAGCTACATCTGTGTTTGAGCAGGTACATTTTATACTGACACAAAACAGAATATAAAGCCATCACTTCACTTGGCTTGCCACTCCTAAAGCCTCATAAGGCTCGCTGCCCTTGCTGTTATGTATTTGTACTTAAGAAAGGAGGCAAAGCCGTTGAGTTTTCTTACATGGCTAGGAAAGGAAAGTAAGAGAGATGTGTCACATCAAGTTGTGTCACAGTATTTGAGACAGGTGTGGAGAGCCTGTACTGGGAAGGATTTGCATGCCATGTGCTGCAAAACATTCCATGTGTCTTAGCAGGTAGGATTGGCTGGGCAGTTTTAGTTGTCACTGAATTCCAACTTGATTATTTTGCATTTGGCTGAATTGATAATATTGGCATTATGTGAGTAAGGAGGGGTCCACTGAGATGCTGCTGTCATTGTCTTAATGAATTATTTATCACATTTCCTAGGAAAAGATCACAATGGTCTATTATCTGTCTTCCAAAATCCTTCAATTTCATCAAGACTAGCATGAGTTTTTTGGTACAAAAACCCCTTCTTTATTATGCTATACTTAAACTTACAGGCAATATAATTTAAGATTTTTTTAAAGAAATTTATATTTATTGCCCAATTGTGCTAGCAGATGAGATTAACAGTTTTATTCTGTTGATGGAAACCAGAGCCTAGATTCAAACAAAGAAAAAAGTAAACCCCTTCTTGTAAATATGGGCTATTTGCCAGAGCATATGGAGTCATCAGTTGACTTGGACATTACTGCTAGCAGAAGACATGTCTGGGCTTCTAGACAGTGATTATCCATGTCACATTCAGCCTTACGGGTTTCACTGTTAAAATGAGGTTCTAAATTTAACAGCCTGGAGTTCTTACCACGTCACTAACCTTAGGAGCCTGTCAGCAGAGCTACAGTGGTGCTCTAAAGTAGCCTCAAATAAGCTGGGCCAAAAGAAAGGAAAAAGTGGAACTGAATGCAAGGAGGTGAGGAAAAACAGAGATACATGCTTGCTTAAGACAGGGACGCTTGTCTGTGCTGTAACAGCCCCATCCTGCTGCTCTGAGAAGCACTGGAGCTACTGGACTTCTGCACCATTGCTGTTGAGCAAACTGAGAGCTGCTTGACAGTGTTGACTCCAAACCTTAGGAAGTCAGGTGGAGATTTGCTTCAGTTCCCACCACTAATATCTGTCCCACCTTTGCGTCTGATTGTACTTTGTATTCTGCAGTGTTTGTCTTAAAAAGAAGGATGAAAGGTTTGCTAAAATAAATGGCAGGAAGGATTTAGAGAAGGAAACAATTAGCTCTCAGGATTTGTTACTTTCTTTTAAGCTTGAAGTCTACCAAATCTGCCTTAAAGAAAGGTGTTACTGCACTAGCAATACTTCCTTCATAAGCACTTAGTTCGTGGTGACTAAGTGTTTCCTTTTTGACTTGCCACCCAAAGAAAATGAACCATTTTAGCACAAGCCCTCTTACATGGGCATAGCAGTGAGCTGAAGATTCATACCCAACAGCAGACTAACCTGATAAAGCCTTGGTAAAGGCACAGGTGCTGCCTGCATCACGCTGGGCAGGTGCAGCTGCAGGTGCAGCATGGGCAGCAGCTTGTCTCCTTCCTCAGCACAGCCTGGGCCAAGGGACATTTCTCCACTGAAATGCAGTGCTGAAATGCAAATGGTTGTAGCAAACATTATCACCGAAAAGAACTGTTCGTATCGCTGTTGTCTGGAACAGCTCTGAGAGCTGCTCTCCTTACTGAGGAGAGTGGAGCTGCTGTCTGGCTCCGGAGCTGACGGCTGGTGCATGTGCAGCGCTGCATGGTGACACTCAGCAGTTCAGCCACTTTCTCCAACTCTGTTCATTTCTGTGTCAGGTACGGCTGCCTCTCTTGCCCATTTGTTTCCTTATGGGTGTTGTGGCAAAGGAAGAGATTGTCAAGCAGAATCTAAAATGTAGGGATTTGCTGGATGAAGCAAGGAACTACCACCTTCACCTGAGCAGCAGGGCAGTGCCTGACTTTGAGTACTCCATTCGCACAACACCAAGGAAGCAGACTGCTGGTAATTAAATGTGTGTCTGGTTACCCAGTAGGGAGTGGTGTAGAGAAAATCTGTGCAGGTGTCTTGATATCAAGCAGGTATAGCTTGATATCAATGGTTGTTCATGACTTAATGCAAAATTGGGAAAGCCATTATGTATCTCTCCGGTATTTCAGTAATGTACTGCATTTTTCTAGCAGAACTTTAGCAGTCATTTTCTTTCTTTGGAGCACTAATAATTTATCCTGATTGGCTCTATCTGTATTAAAGCCAGAGCTGTTATGTATGTTATGACCAGGCAATCTGTTCAAAGCTGTACAGAAAACTGTGGACAGTTATCTTTTGGTGTTGAAGGCTGAGCTAACTTTTAGTCTTTGACTAACCTACACCAAAAGTGAGTGATGAATGTTGATGGCAGATCATAATTTCTACATCATTATATTTAACATACAATGGATTTTTCTCCTTAAGACAAACCACAAAGAGCATATTTAAAATATGCATTGTTTTTACAAGAGCATAGATAGCTAATTGCCATAGCAGCATGTCAAGCAAAGGCCAAAATCCAGTATCCAGTTATGAAGGGCAATGACTGTGCTTGAAATGAAATACAACTTCCCCTGAAAGACGTCATTTTCAGTTTGCTCTGCTATACAGCTGTTTTTGCCCATCCTCTTGCCAGTTCTCTGGAAACCTGTTTTGTGTTCTCCAGGTGTGCTGTTCTGTGTCGGTGGCAGAGGCGGATCAGGTGACCCCTTCCGCAGCATCGAGTGTTACTCCATCAGTAAGAACAGCTGGTTCTTCGGCCCTGAAATGAACAGCAGGAGGAGGCACGTGGGTGTGATCTCTGTGGGAGGTCAGTAAGCCTATTCAAGCAACCTCAGGCAAAAGGCACTTGTTTGCTCCTTTTGCTGAGTTGGTACTTTTACTAGCTGTACAAGAAGTAAACTAATAGCTTAATTGTTGGACAGTCTTCAGTTTAGTAAAGTGTCTCCCCCTTTGAAGGAGTGTTTGGTCCTGAGCCAGTCTGAGACTGTGCTTATGGAAAAGACATTCCTGTGAACTGACAGAGTTGGGCTGTTCAGACTTGGGAAGTTTCCACAGAGACCTTATTGTGGCCTTTCTGTACTTTAAAGGGAGCTTACCAGAAAGATGAAGACAGGCTTTTTAGTGGGGCCTGTTGTAATAGGACAAGAGATAATGGTTTTAAACTAAGAGAGGGTAGATTTAAACTAGATATCAAGCAGAAGTTTTTTACAGTGAGCTTGGTGAAAACCTGGAACAGATTGCCCAGAGAGGTGGTAAGTGTCCCATCTCTGGAAGTGTTCAAGGTCAGACTGGATGGTGCTCTGAGCAACCTGAAAATGTCCCTGCTCATTGCAGAGGGGCTGGACTAGATGACCTTTAAAGGTTCCTCCCAGCCCAACTGAACTGTGTATAGCTTCTGGCCTTAAATACATGATTTACCTTTTTAGAATACATTTATAAAGAAATGGCCTTACACAGCAGTCACCCAGAATTTGCTGGTACTCATATTGGCTCCCTTCCTACTTTAATCCATCCTGGAAAGTTACTAAGACCATAACTCTTCCAAGAACAGACCTAGCTTTATTTTTGGGTCTCCATCTTCTGAAAACAGATCTGTGCAGTCCAGAGCAGCTTAGTACCAATAATGCAGTTTTCTCTTGTACGTGGCAGGCCCTCTGTTGCTGCAGCAGAACAGAGATAATTTTTCTCCATAGAAAATCTGGAGAGACTGGTACTTAAATCTTGGGAAGATTTTTTGTCTATATAATCTCAAGTTTTGTGTAAAACTTCACATTAGAATATATTCCTGGTTGAGTACAGCATAAAAAACTCTGATATTGAAAACATTTTAAAACTTGAACCTTTATTTGACCTCTTTGTCTCCACATAGGCAGGGATATTATATAAATGAAAACTGAAATGTTGCCAAGCAATCTCTGTATCAAAAGATGTCTGTGTGTTCAGGTAAAGTCTACGCAGTAGGTGGACATGATGGAAATGAACACTTAGGAAGCATGGAAGTATTTGATCCTCTCACAAACAAGTGGATGATGAAGGCATCAATGAACACGAAGAGGTATATGTGTCCCATGCTCCAGGTCCTAGTTTGTGATGTGCCATTTCTTGCTGATGCTGAAAAACATTCTGTCTGTCCTGCCTTTTTGGGGGGTTTTCAAACTGTTCTATTTCTGGGAATTTCTTTCCCCTGTTTTGGAGGTTTATGCTATTAATGTATCACCCTTCTGTTCTTTTTTTGGAAGAGCTGGCTTCTGGACCAGGGACCTCTTCTACCCCAGCTATGCTTGCATTCTGGTATCCAGGGCCTTTCTGCTGTGCCCACTAAACAACTTGAAACTGATGAATTGGTTCTGTGGGGTTTTTGGTCTTTTTAAGAATGAGTGAGATAACTGCCAGCATAATATGAGAAATTAAATACTTCATAGTGAAAATTAAAAAAGTGAAATACTACACCAGGAAACAAATAGCTGCCTATGTTTTTCACACAAAAGGCCAGAAGCATGCAATCTGAAAGTCAGATTGAGGACTTTTTTTGCCTTGACATTTAAGATTCTTTTAAGGAGTTACTGGACTCACAGATCTGTATTTTTTCATTTCTGCTGTTATTTAAATCAATGCCCTGAATTCTGCATTCCATTTTGTTGTCTGTTGTTTTTCAAAGCATCATGTACAAGTAGGAGTAAAATATTAAGTATGGCTTAAGTCTGAAAGCTATTTGTAGCTGTGACCTAATTAAAGTAGAAGACCCAGACCCCTAGAAGTGGCTTGCTCTACTTTCTCCCTCCTGCCACCAGCCCAGGGCATAATCTCAGCAACAATCAGCCCTAGATTTCTGTGACATTTATTATTGAGTACCCGGATAAATGAAAGGGCTGCTGTGCCTTGGCTACCTCCCAGCTCCTCTCCTCCCATTCACAGAGGTCTTGGAATACTTAGTGGAAAAAAAGACTGCCACCATTAGGAGTTGTCTGTGTTATCTGCTGAGGCAATTTAAGATAAGGCCAGGATATTGCCACAATGTTTGTTCTGTAGAAAGATTGTGCCTCCCTTGCTCCTGCCTCGGTATCGCTGAACCTGCCCTCTTTAATAAAACAAGAATATGGTCAGTAACATGGTAATTCACCTCTCTTGGTGGCTAAAGCAGAAACTTAATGCTCACATTCTAGACTGTACTTTTAATTTTGTAATACTGATTTTACTCTAATATTGGTAGATTTAGTAGAAGCAAATCTGACAACCATTTTACCACTGAATAAAAAAACACCAGAATGGAAGAAACTGCAGTTAAATCTTGCTAGAGTTCAGCTATTTAATATCCAGCACAGGTTTGCCTTATACTAGTATCACCCCCAATCATTCTCAAATAGTAGCAGCCAGCTATACCAACGAAGTTAAAACCAGCAGGTTTTGGTTCATCTTCAGATTTAATAAAATAGAGAAATCATATCTAAGACGCTGTCATGTATCCAAGTATGTGAGCAGAGGACTTGGCCTTAGAGTTGACATTCAGTCAAAAGGACACAGGTGTGTAGATGGCCAGCGACATGATTTTCTATAAACATCACTTTGAAATTTTCCATTACTCTTTTCCCCTTAGTTTGAAACAGGTGCCGTTCATGTACCATGGCACTTGCTGTGTGGCTCCCTCTGGTTAAGGAGTTGCACTGAGGTGTTGCTGCTGTGGTTCCCTAGGAGAGGCATCGCTCTGGCGTCCCTGGGTGGCCCCATTTATGCCATCGGGGGCTTGGATGACAACACGTGCTTCAGTGACGTGGAGCGCTATGACATCGACTCGGATCGCTGGAGCACGGTGGCCTCCATGAACACACCCCGGGGAGGCGTCGGCTCCGTAGCCCTGGTGGTGAGTCGCTGCTTCTTCCCGGGCTGGGGCCAGCTGGGAAGCCCACCTGCTTTTCAAAGCTGCATTCGCAAGGCAGAACACAAGATCTGAAACAAAGTGCAGCTGGTGGGTCTGAGCACCTCTGGTCATCAAAATCCTGTGCAAAAAGTGAAGATATTTAGGATAATATTCATAGCAAATTGAACTGTTTCAACAGTTTTTTACATACTGGGAGCAGTACCATTGTAATGACATGGATAGTGCTTCCTATCTCACTCAGCTGACTGGTTTTTCATGGTCACTACGTTTAAAGGTACCAAATGCATGCTCTATTTAAATCCCCCTGTGCTCTGAAAAACAGCTGCAACACCACAAAACTTCTTTCATTGGAAGAGATAGCATTTATGTAGATAATTAAATCTGTTGTTCAAATTCTTAAATGAAAGTGGATATACCACATTTTTGTATCATTTTAACACTGCTTATGAAAAGCTGAGTAAAGGCAACTACATCACAAATAATCTTTGTACAACTGTTTTCCAGAACCATGTTTACGCCGTGGGTGGCAACGATGGTGTAGCATCTCTTTCCAGTGTGGAGAAATACGATCCCCACTTGGATAAGTGGATAGAAGTGAAAGAGATGGGTCAGCGAAGGGCTGGGAATGGTGTCAGTGAGCTCCATGGCTGCCTGTATGTTGTGGGTGAGTAGGGATGTGGCATTTTGTAGTGCTGCTGCTGCTGCCAAGTGCTGGACTTTGGAAGAGGCTGTTGTTGCTAGAGGAACTGGGAACAGATAGAGCTGACCTGTACTTGGTGTTCTTGGGCAGGAGAAGAATGCAAACACAACCAGGGCATGCTTAAACAAAGACACATTAGCAAGGAAATGAAAAGCAGTTCCTAACCCACATTTCTGGAGGACTGATCTGTTGAGGACAATATGTCTTTATTAGACAATCCTCTCAAGACTTAGTACTCTTGAGTTTCCTTTTAGGAAACTATTCTGAAGTTCACATGCTTTCAAAGTACTCCAGTTGTGTTGTGAGTGTAGACAACAGTAGCTATTTTTGCACTTATTCTACAGCTTCTTGTCTTGTGTGCTACCTTGTATTTACCTGCTTTCCTGAGAGAGGAAGATGTCACAGTGATAGTTTAAAAAGCTCTGACTTGTGTATTATCATAAGTGCTTAAATAGGTTTTGAACAAAATGCTCCTCTGACAGCTTCCTCAGCAAGGGGAATGCATCACTGAGTCTTACATGAATTTTTTTTCCCTACTCAAATATTTGCCAATGCTGTAATTTGAGAACACTGCTAGAGTGTGTTTTGCATAAAGTAAAATAAGTTTGAGACCATCCTTTTGCTGGTGTTAGGTTTCTTTGTCTTCCAGTTGGGAAGCTGTTTCATTATAAGTGTGATGAATTCAGGGAGAAAAATAATAAAATTAGAATCCTTGCAACTTGAGTAGAAGAAAAATACTGCTCTGGGTGATGCTTGTGCAGTGAGAAGAGGGTGAGCTGTTAGATTAATTTTTAGGAGCTTGTAAAGTTCTGGTAAAGAGAGAGCTGGACAGGACCCCTGAATGCTAAGAATAATCTGATAATGCCAGTCTTGGATATCCTCTGCACCAGGAGTGCCAAAAGCTGAGCCTGTGATGGTTGTTTGCAGGTGGCTTTGATGACAACTCGCCCCTGAGCTCTGTGGAGCGGTTTGACCCACGCTGTAACAAATGGGAATACGTGGCAGAGCTCACAACTCCAAGGGGTGGTGTTGGTATAGCGACACTGATGGGAAAAATTTTTGCAGTTGGAGGTCATAATGGCAACGTGTACCTGAATACAGTGGAAGCATTTGATCCCATAGTGAACAGGTAATTTCAAATGTTTTGTTTGTCCTAATAAGACAAGGAAATCTGCCTGTATGAAAATACAGCGGAATAGAAGCAGTGTGCAGGAGGAGCCTAGCTGTGGTTTCCTGGTAATAATTGAGTAATATTTGTGACTATCAATGCAGGACTGCTGCTTCTATCACTAGGGCAGTCTTGTAAATATTTAAGCACCTCCTCCTCTGCTCCTCTCTATCCCTTGTCGCCACCCTTTAATTCAGTAACAATCTACATTCTTCTGCTTGTTTCAATCTGATTTTGCACCAAATAGGGTGCATTTTTGTGCAGAGTGAACAGCTAGGCAGTGTAATAGAATTTCAAGCACAGAAAATACTTTCAGGTTGCTCAGAAAGGGCAGGAGCTTATTTTTCTTTTCTCCCATAGGTGGGAACTCGTGGGCTCAGTGTCACACTGCAGGGCAGGGGCAGGCGTGGCTGTGTGCTCCTGTCTCAGCAGCCAGATCCGGGATGTGGGCCAAGGATCCAGCAATGTTGTGGACTGCATGTGAGCTCTGCTGCCTCCTCCAAATTCCAAAGGAATGCTACAAGGGAGGCACTGCAGAGCTTCTAAACACTGTGTTTTGTATGGTAGGTTAAGGAATAAATCGAGTACATTTTCTTTGTGAAAATGGAATCTTCTGCAACTGTAAAGCTTTTGATGGCTTTCTATCAATAGTGATACAGAAAAGCCTGTGAAAACATGGAATAAAAGTGTGACTCACAGGAACTGCCAAGAACTGCAATCATCCCATTTTTGAGAAGCTGTAATTTCAGGATCATTTGAGGCAGCTGTTGCAACAACTCAATATTGAACTATAAATCAGCATGTGGTAAGGAGTGCAGCAGCAGCTACTGCTGCTGAACTTCCCCCAACAGCCCTGCTACATGTTCTCTGGAGAACTCGAGTGCCATTTCATTTAACTTATTTTCTGGAATGAAGTCTTAAGTGTTTCCCAGTTGTACAGGAGCTTTGTAACAGAAGGTGTCTCAAGTTTTAGAAGTAACAACATGCCTGATGCACAGTGAGATAACTGAGGCAGGGAAGTTCACTGCTCACCTCCCAAGGGAATGCTGGCAGCAGTGGAAATTGCAGGGATTCTGTCTGAAAACTGTCTTTCAGAGTACTTTCTCAAGCTAATAAAATTATTAGAAAGCTGGAAATATTCTTGACGTGAGTTTAGCCACTGGAATACTGCCATTCTCTAGTCTTCCATCAAATTTGTAGTTACAACCCCTCTTTCCAAAGGGGAGTTTCTGTTGAGAGGTCCTTCCTGAAGTAGCCAGTATAACTGGTCCTATTTTGAGATGATAGTACATGAAAATGTAGGCTTCAGGGGTGTTTGAAAATCACTCTTTTTATACAAAATGGAAATGCATAATAAAAGTTGTGGTATTCTGTAAAACTTTTTAAGTGCACCTCTAGAAGACTTGACTAATTTCAGTATCCAGTAGCAACTCTGGTAACATTCCTGAGTTACTTGCTCTTTTAAGGGGGCAGATAAATAACCTCAAAACCTTAAATAAGCCAAAGAGAGTCAGCAAGAAAGATGATTGGGAATAAACCAGTACTTCCATCAAAAACTGAGATAGAAATGTGACAGCCCTGCATACAAAGATGTCTTGTTACACCATTACAAACCCTGAATCCCGAGTAAAGTCCTGCAGGAAAGACTGCAGATTCCTGTTCCTGCATCACCTTGAACAGACCAACAGCTGACAATCCTTTGTGACCAAAGTTTCACAATTACCATGTGCCCAGGGAGAGCAGCAAACTTCTCTGTATTCAGGACTCGGAAGAGGCAGTACAGCAGGAGTGAGGAGGCACAGTTGTGTTTTTCTGCTGAGTTACCGTCATTTGGCTTTCCTGCCCAAAATGGCTTTGCACTTTGGTAGCACCCAGGGACAAAGAGAACGGTACTGTAAGTAATGAAATACTGCAATAAAACATTTGTACTTCAAAGCGCCTTGTTTGTTGTATGTCTGGAGCATACTGGTGCTGGGAAACATTACAGCATTGAGTATTTTTTGGTTTCTGCAGTGAATATTTCTCAACAGGAAGCTTCTGTTAGCAGACAGAATCCTGCATTACCCCCATGGGCTGCACCACCCGGCTGCCCTCCTCACCAGGATGTGGTTACCCTCATGGCTCTTGGGTGGAAAGGAGGGATAAAGGTTCCCTCTCTGAAGGATGGATGGATGGCATCTACAAATGGATGTCCTGGCTAACAAAAACCCTGAGTTTACCAAATGGCCCTGACTGTGAAACCAGGTAGCCCACCAGTGCAGATTGCCAGCTGATGCATTTCTCCTCTTGGTGGGAAAGTGTGGCACCCATGGGTGTAGCCTGTGGGTGACTTGTGCCTGGACCACACTGACCACAGCACCTGCCAGGCACCAAAGGGGGAAGTGTTCAGCAGGGAAATGAGGGATTCTTACAGCAAAAACTCTGGGGTTCTCTGCCATGTGGGAAGAGCTGGAAGTCACATGGTACTAGCTCTGAACAGGATCCTAAAAGAGGCATCTCATTTGTATCTCAATGCACACCCCCACCCCAACACTCATGTTCAGGGCTCTGACGGTATATCCCTAAGGACTGGCAAGAAAACTTGCAAAGCAGGTTTACAACAACCCTGTTCCCAGAACAATGGTGTCCCACATTGTTAATCTCGGATGGCACCAGAGCTGAATACATTTTGTACAGAACTGGTTTTAGAATCGCTATTGCTGGAAATGTGCTAATGACAACAAGGTATAATATAAGAAATATAAGTAATAAATATAAAAATATATATAAAGTAGAAGTATATAAATATAAGAAATAAAAGTACAGGATTACTATGGTGACAAACTGCAGTGAGCTACTGGCACATAAAGCTGTTGAGATTTAACACCTGTCCTGGCAAGGGGACAGTGATGACAAAGGAATATCCCCCCCACTCCATGCTGAGGAGCAGCAGTGGTAGGAGGCCCTATCCCCCACACCTTATTTCTGTTCAAAGGGGATTGTGGTCCATTTGGTTATACTTTCCCAGCTTCAAATACTATTTAATACTCCTCTTTCCCAACAATATCATTCCTAATAGAGCCATGCTAGCAGCAAAACTCTTTTGATTCACCATCCTGCTAAAATACTCAGGTAAGAACAGAAAATTTTAGAAGGCAAAGCATATGATACTTGCATATTTTAAAATACAAACATGCGTGCACTCCTATCAGGAACACTGCAGACTTCCCTCCTGTTTGAACACTGGCTGGGAAAATAATTTCAACTAGAAACACCTGCCTGCTGAGGGGGATGTAGCCTGGAAAACCAGGCCCGCCTTGGCAGAGAGCTCCGCTCACACTGTGTGTTTATCAACACAACCAATGGGCATCAACCAGCAGCCTCAGGATGCTGCATAGGAGAAGCAGCAGGAGGCAACAATGATCCCAGCCAGGAGGGATACCCTGCCTGTCTCTAGGATCTGTCAGATGCAATGGGATTTGGGGGCAGTTACTGCAGTGTCAGTGTTGGTAACCCTTGTTGGGTTAACATACTATGCCCATAGGGCAGACTGAACATGTCAGAAACAATTTATTCATCAAAATCAAAGAAACCTTGCCTGTGATCTGGTAAGACTCTTACAGAGAAGTGGGAAGGTAATTAACAGCAGGGCTGGCAGTAGATTCTGAAATCAGCACTTGGGTGAGCAGCCTCTTTCTCACTGCATTCAAGGGCAAGCAATAGTGATGCAGACAGTCCAGCAGTTCTAAGGCTATTGAGGCACCAGATTCTATGAGATCATTCTGCTGCCATGAACTTTTTGTGTGCAGTTACTTAAAGTCAGGGTGCCTTCCTATGTCCTGGTTGCAGGACCTCAGTTCTGTGTCCTTACCTCCACTTGAAACAAACAACTTTTTCATTGTGGAGTATTTTCCATCTTTTCTAGGAGTTGGAAACAAGCTGCATGAAACACACATCGAAAAGCAAAAAAATCTACAAACAGCAATCACTGAGGAATGAGATCAAGCCCCACCAACCCAGGAAAACTCCTGAGTAAATAAAGGTTTGTCAAAGATAAAATCAAGGTGCTCAGAATGCAACACTGACTACACGGGTGTCTCGGTTTGAAAAGACAGTTGTCTGCTAAGGAAGGCGGGAGCTTCTCTTGAAATGGAAAATGTAGACCTCTTTCCTTCCAAATTTTGAAATTAAGGGGCTCAGGCAAAGATAGAGGAATAGGAATAACAGTGCTTTACTAGGAAAATTTAAAATACAAATGCAATAGTACAAGAAAAGAAACCACTGACAGAGTCAGGATACCCCCTGACGCTGTTGGTCAGGGTGTTGGTAACAGTCCAATTACATGGTGGCTGCAGTCCTTCTGGATGTGGTTCTGTTGAAGCAGAGATCCTGTAGAAGGATGTAGGTTTTCCTCTGAAGGTCCAGTGGTGGTCTAGATGGGCCTGGTCCTTCCTCAGAGAATCCAGTGGGATAAGGCTGTCTGAGGTGGTCCCGATGTCAGATTATACCCAGGTAGGAATGCTTGGTTCTTCCCCCTGGGTGGAGCACCTCACAATGAGACTCAGTGGTCTATTAACTGAAGATATCTCCTTGAGGGAGGTTTGGTTGTGGAAAAGATAGAGAACTGCCCCCCCTGGTTTTATCAGGTGGCCAATTAACAGGAGATACCTGCCCCACCTCTGACAGTTGGTAATAGAATACAAACTCCCAACTGAAGACAATGGGTTTCCCAACTCCAGCCCAACCTAATTGCCCCCAACCAGGATGGGAACCAGAAGCAGCACCTTGTTTGCTGTGTCTGCCGTGCCTGCTGTAACAGCTGCAGGATGCTCAGCAGGATCCTTTGTGATGAGACTGTGGCTCCCACATCAAACCGAGATTCATCTCAGAAACTAAGTTGTCAACAGGTGATAAAAATTCAGACAATTAGCCCATTCAAGCTTAATTAGAACAAATGACTGGGAAATTCTTAGCTCTAAATTTTTCCCCCAGTCAAATAGGGCTTTCTGTCCTTATTTAGGCTGAAACTGTTCTTGGAACTATTTTCAGCATCATTGCAGTGCCGAGTTTTGCAAACCCAAGTACTCTGTTCCAGATACTCCACTTAAATTTTTTTGCTGGCTGCTTTTACCACAACTGTATTTGTTTTCTAAAGCTTTGCACGTTTTCTCTACTGGAACTGGTAGCAAGTAAAGCACAGTCAGCCAGGAGATGAGACTTGCAATTCCTCCTTGGCTCAGTCTGCGGGGCTGGAGTTGCTGCCACTTTGTGGCGTTCCTGGGAGTAGCAGCAGGGCCAATGAGAAACATTTGCTTGACAGGCAAGACCTAACACTGGCCAAGAATTGCTCGGACATTATCTTCCCCTGCATGCATTTTCCAAGAAAGAAAAAAGTAAGATAGTGCAAATCTACATGCCCAACTTAGGTGCTGGGAGAAATTGCAAATCCACGCACAGCTCTGTAAAGCCCACAGTCACAGGAACAGCCAGCACAGCCCTGCTGAAGTCATAGCAGGGCACTGCTATCTCCAGCCCTTGGCATCAGGGTAAAAGTCACCCCTCTGCATGTCTGTGGTGCTGATTCACACCCACTGGTCACTGGTTTTGAGCAGAAGGTCAGTTACTGCCCTTAATTAAAGTTTTCCTCACTGATAGAAGCTCAAAGCTAGCAGGTAGAACAGTCATCTTGTTCATGTCCTAGAACAGCCCCAAGTGAAAACAATGAGCATGTTTCCTAACCCTTTGCAGGCCCCTGACCTGGTTCAAGGTTGAAATACGATGAATTTTTAAAAATGTTCTGTTATTTCATAGAATCATAGAATGGCTTGGGTTGAAAGGGACATAAAGATCGTTTAGTTCCAACACTCTTGCTTTGGGCAGGGACAACTCCAGGGATGAGGAGTAAAAAAGGTTTGATAGGTAAAATGGGGAGGGGGAGCATGGACCTTCCTTCCACCCATTAGGCAGCTTATCCCTGAAATGCACTAAGGCTTTTAATAGAGTGAACATAAAAGGCCAGTCCCTTGAAGATGCAGAAAGACCCAGCCACCATCCCAGTGTTCTTGCAGGGCCAGAAGGCAGAATGAGTCCAGGCAGGAGCCCTTTCTACAGAAGCCTCTTTTGGAAATGCAGGCATTTTGCTGGTATTTATTTACTGTTCATTTTCTTGAGCCTCAAACCCACAAACAGGTATTGTACAAAGCGGGTACTGCTAAACGTGTGCAGACCTGTTCCCACATCATTAAATGATGTGAAAAAGGGAGATAATTCTTTCTTGTAAGCCCAATTATTTTGGGATACCATCCTTCTCTCCACACTCATACAAGGCTGTCAGAGATAGGGAAGGCATGTGACAGCAGCAGAGGGCTAAGGCAGGCACAACATTGGATGTGAGGATGGCAGGATGCTGCAGTCACACAACAGGAAACCTTTGGGTAGACAAAGGTATCAACTCAACACACTGGACTAACACAGTGTTACATCAAGGTTCCAGAATGTCTCACTGATATCAACCATCTGGTTTTTATTGACCATTTTATGACCATTACCAATAACTTGCTTTCATAATGAAATACAGTGGATTGTGGGGGAATACAGAGGAATACGACTGTAGTAAGGAAGCTGCTCAGCTGGGTGTGTTTGAGGCACAGTGAAACTACTTGTGCAAATAAAACTTTGTGTTTAACAGTTTTTTGAATTTGACTCTAAACATCTTTTGTAAATAACATTGATCCAAAGCCCATCAAAATCAACTAAAAGGTGACTGCAGAACTTGAAGGGTTTTGGGTTTTTCTTTTTTTTTTTCACAGAAGCATGACTTCTATGAAAAAAGTAACTCCTTAAGCCATACTGCAAGATTTATTTCTAGGAAAGCTTTGGGTAGAGAAGGGTGTCACCTGCACACACCAGTGCTGTTGATGCTGCCTCCAGTGTTAGCATGGCAAGGGAAAAGTGCTTGCAAACAGCTCATTATTCCCTTTTGGGTTCTCTTGACAGGTTTCTAATTCACTGGGCCCATCCTAGAGTGTGGCTGAGAGGGAGCCCGAGTCCTCTCCCACAGGAAGGACGCCCTATTTTGGTACCAAATTCTGCTCTTGGACACTCACTGAGACCATGAGTGCTTGCAGGCAAATATCCAAATGCAGAATGTGCCTTATGTTCCACATTCAGACACTATTAATGCCTCCTTTATCAGAAGAGATTCCTCTCCCTGGAAGCTCTCAGACTCACAGCAATGTCCAAGCAATCCCAGGGACCCATTGCAGTTTTCCATCCCCACCAACCCAAATGCCAAAAAGCAGCCCCAGGAGGAATCCTCCCTGTGAGTCCCATCCCTCCAGCAAAGGAAACAGGCAGAGCTGTTTCCAGCCACACCTTGAGTGTCATTTTGCCACACAAACTTGGGTCTGACAAGGCTGAAACTGAGCAAGACCCTCAGTTACACAGTCTGAGTGCACATTTCCTTGTAAGCAGTAGGTGTGAATATTAGTTATTCATAACAGACACATTTATAGACCATCAGCACATGGGGCCATTCAGACAATTAATTTCACGTGGTCATTTTAAAGGCAGGTATCATCCTCCATCTCTTCTTTTGCAAGGGAGAAAAGCATTACCCTCAGAAACCACAAAGTTTTCCTAAGGTAACCAAAAGAACTTACAACTGTATTTGAAACAAAAATAATGTGCAGGTGCTTTGCATTGAACAAGAAAATAGAAGAAAAGCAAAACAAAACTGTTTGTAAGGCTTCAAAAGAACAGAGAACTTGGAACTATTTACATCCTGGACACCCAGTTAAGGCACTTGGGTTCCAGTCTGGGTCACTGTAAATTCTGTCTCATTCTGTGTATGAGGACAGGCTGGCTCCTGGTCACGTCACTTGGCTTTGTTCAGCAGAAAACTCTGGAACAAAAGGAGGGACAGAGAAAACATTTGGTTGGATTCATCCAACAGGAACACCTGGCAGAGGACAATCAATGACTGGAGTCACTTTACTCCAGGAGGACCTGCAAAGCCTTTTGAATTTTAGCAGCTGCCTCTTTATGGAGAGGATTTCTACAGCCTTCCAGACCTTCTTCCAGGCACATTTTGCTTATTTTCTGTTGCAAGTTTGCCAGCTGAATGCATCCCTTTGCCCAGAGGGGCCCACAAAACTTTGTGCTTAATGGAAAATGACACTGCAAAGGCCCCGTGGGATGGCAGGTCACAGCTTTTGAGTATTCCCCACTGCTTGCACCACAGCACAACACATTTGTTATGACTAAACTGTAGAATCAAAAATGTAGCAGCAACTCTAGGAATTTCTGATGGCAAATACTGCCCACAAGCCTAGCAAGGAGTAAATTTCAAGCCCTGCTCTGCTGTAGCCAAGCTATTTAGCAGGTGCTGCCCTGACAGGGCAGCTCTCCCCCATCCCTCCCTCTCTCTTTGCTCCCAAAAGAAGTGCTCATGAGGAAGCATAAGCCGGGCTGGCTGCAGGGCCAGCCCTGTTTGGTGTCTTCAAAAACTACAGACAGGGCTGTAAAACAAACACTTACTGCTCAAACTTCAGGTCTTCTTGTCTTGTCTTCATGTGGGAGAGAAGTCACTGGGAAAGGATTCTTCTAATCCCCTTCAGATCCCTGAAAAACCACAGAGAGAAAGCTGGTCAGAGAGAGATGCCTAAAGCAATTCCAAAGCCCAGCTTTCCTATATTTCCAGAGAAAATGTTCATTTCTCCCAGGCATAGTCTATGCTCTAGACTCTCCCCCTCTCGCCTTCTTCCCCAGCAATCCCTCCAGTAATGGAAATGGAACATTGGCTTCTCATCTGGAGGCTCACAATGCTTTGTACCATTAAACGTTTCATTAAAAGCATGGATAAATTCAGCAGCAGGTTTCCTTGCTTAGGGGCTGAGAGTGCAGTAAGGGCTGGAAGCAGGAAAAAGCAAACAGTTAGAAGGCAGCAAATTCACTGTGCACAGTCTGGCCTAAATCACAGCTCTGCCCTCTTCCCAAACATCCTAGACCCCACACCTCGAGCCATCAGTAAACAGCCAAATTTTAATAAACAGCCAGTAAAATCCAATTTTATAACCCAGAAATGCAGAGCTGCAAGAATAATTAACAATTTTGTCAGCATGCTGTAAAACCTTAGGCCCAGGTTGCAGCCACATCCACAGGTTTGTTGTTTCATATTTTTAACCAATACAAATAACAAATAACAATTTCTTTTTTATAAACACACCCCTTTTTCCAATGATCTTTTATTTGCAATTGCCTACAATCAGAAATGTCACTTATCTGAGAGGATGTTTCTGAAGAGAATCACACAAGCACGCATGGGTTGCAGGAATCCTCCCACCAGCTCTCCTGGATACCAATGTTGAAGCCCTGGGATAGTTCCTTGTGATCTTCCTCCACTCTTACCATGCTTGGCAAACAAAGGATCCTGGTTCCAGGCAGGGTAATCCATGGCAGGCAGGTTCAGGTCGTCAGTCTCAGTTCTGGGTCTCTTTTGGGTTGTTGTGGTCGAGTTTGGTGCACGTTGTGCAGCAGTCATGGCTGGCACTGGTGGCAGCACCACATTTTTCCTCTTGGTTTAGAAGGAAGCTTCTGATACTCTGGACAAGAGAAACAAATTCATGACTATGATGTACATATAATGTAGGCATTTCTTAAACACTTGGCTACATCCTGTACCAATTCTTGCCAGTGTCTCAACTAGACAACTAGACTTCCAAACCTGAGAGGCTTCAAGTGAGACAGTCTTTTAATTGGCAGAGACTTTCACATTCAATAACAGTGGCCTAGCAGATTTCTGATCATCTGAAATCAGGATGTCCAGGGAACTCTGGCAGCAGGAAGCAGCACCAAATAGCTCTCAACCTTGTTTCACCACTGCTCATTTCCACTATTTTTAGTCAGCTTCCCAAAGTTTCCAAGAACACACCAAGCAGTGAATCCCAGCTCATGGACTGCAGCATCAGAAGAGCAGCAGGAAATGAAGTTAAACCCAGTGAGAAGGCTCAGGTGTGAGGCTGCACTTCTTGCCTGACTCTGCTGTGCATGGAACAGTCCTCTCCCCTCTTTCAGCACCCACTTTTCCCGTGCTTTGGTCCCCACTCACTGCACACGTGGCTCTCCAGCTGCTCTGCCTTGGCACAGCTGATGCTGCACAGACACGATTTGACACAGAGCACAGCACCATGCCCGACCTGATCCAGAGCCCTCTCTGCCCAAAAACACCGCCTACCCCTCCCACTCCAAAAGCCAGCACATGACTAAGACAGCTGCTCATTTCCCCTGAGGAAAAGGGAGGAAGGAACTCCAGATTTAAAGCTCATCCTTTCCTACCACAATTGGAACATCCCTTCCCCCAGGCAAACATCACCCCCAATGCCTCTATGCTTTCAGAGGATGTCAGAAGGGAAAGGCTCCCTACCCTTACCCACCTATACCTACAGAGCTGCTTTCTGCACTAGTTGCTTCCAGCATGTAAAGGCCAATCTGCAGCACATGAAGGTGCAGAAGGCACACAATGTTAGAAGCAAACTCTCAAGTGTCAGGACAGGAGATACAGTTCTTCATCTTACCCTTCTGAAGAGAGACTTAGATTTACACTTCTTGCTGACATCCCACCACTGCATACTCACTTCAGTTTATTGGAGCGTTTATTTGCTGAAAGCTGAAATTATTTTGTTAGGGATCTTTTTCTCATTCCTTTTTCTTCCTGGGAGCATGCCCCTTGTCTTCCTTCTAATGGGAAGAAAAAGGAAAAACAGTTCACTCAGGTCTTGAAAGTTCACCTAAAGTACAGACCACTGCAGCTCAGTTTGATAGATTCTGGTTGAAAACAGAAAAAATAACACACTGAAACTCCCTTTAGAGGAGAAGGATCATGGCTCTACTGCCAACCTACGCAGGGGAAACTCCACATGGGTTTTTCAAACACCACCTTGGTCATTGTCCAAACGCACCTCCCCCTGCCCCTCTCACCTTCTTCTTTCCAGGGGACTCCTGAGGATTCCTCACGGCTTTCCTCTTCAAGTCTGCCTTCCTTGCAGGCGAGAACAACTTCTCCCCAGGAGGCAAGGGCTCTTCCTCCTTCTGCAAATCCCCAGGCCTGTGGCCACTGGGGATGAGAGCATCACGTTCCTGAGCATCTCCCAGGAGCCTGGGGTCCAAAAAGCCTTTGGTCTTGGCCTGGTGGGAGCCCTTGTCCTTCCTCTTCTCAGAGGGCTCATGAAGTGCCAGCTCCAGGTCTTTACTGTCAGTGGCTTTTGGCTTCACTGTTTTTCTTGTCTTTCATCTGATCTTTGGAAGACTGGTCTGTGACCTGCAAAGGTCCAGGCTCAATCTCCACCTTTTAGACTCTCTTGGATTCATTGTGTACCAGGGACATGCTGGGCCTTTTGATACCCAGAGTATTCTTGGGCAAGGCCTCCTTGGTTTGCACAGGCTGCTTCAGAAAGCTGTGTTTGGACATAACATCAGATTTGTGAGGAGCCTTAGCCACTTGGCTTCAGCTTTTTTGAGTATCCTTTGCCATTTGGCCACAAATCTGGTCAGAAGCCTTGGGCACAGCTCTTGTCAGGATCCCTGTTCTTCTTCTTCTTAGAGGGTTCTTGCACTCCCAGCTTCAGGTCTCTTCTGAAAGCAAGTTTTGGTTTCTTTGCTTCTTGGACTTTCAACTTGTCTTTGGAGGACTGGTCTCTGGCCTCCAAAGGACCAGGCTCACTCTCCAGCTTCAGGACTCTTTTGCATTTGTTGTGCACCAGGGGCTCGCTGGGCCTTTTGATACCCACATTCTTCCTGGGCAAGGCCTCCTTGGTGTGCACAAGAGGCTTAAGAGAGCTGTGTGTGCTTGTAACATGAGCTTCCTGAGGAGCCTTGGCCACTTGGCCAGAAGTCTTGTGAAAATGCATGGTCATTTGGCCAGAGGTCATGTGAGTGTCCTCGGCAACTTGGGCAAATGTCTTGTAGAAATCCTTGGCCACTTGGCCACAGCTCTTGAGATGAGGCTCCCTTGCCTGGGAGTGCTGCTGGCAGGAATTGCTGCTGATGCCCTGCTCATGCTTTTTACTCTCACCACGTCCGTTCCCATGGACAATTTCCCTGGGACCCTCTCTTGGCACTGCTCCTTGCTTTGTCTGGGTCACCAAGTTGTCAAGGCACCACTTTTTAGAAGTTGATGGCTCAGGCTGCCAACAAAAAGAGAAAAGAAGCATTCAAGACTGATGCCTTTTTTGGTTCTCTCTGTCCTAGCACAGCTCCCCAGGGCCCAGGGACTCTTGTGCAGAGGTCATAAAGTCTGGGCTTTGGCCTGTGAAGAACCGACTCTAAACTAACAGGCCACTAGCACTAACTTGCTCCTTGAGCACCATGTGCTGAATAAAAACCCATAAACCAGTCAGTGGCAAAGAGCTAAGCCTTCCCTGGAGTGAGAGGGGTCTTACAAATCAGTATTTGCTGGACAAACCAGGCAGAATTTGGTAACAGAGGAGATGTACAACATCTGCTTTCTTCCGAAGATGCCACACTGCAGTGGGCAAAGGGCTGTGGAAGCAGCCTCTCCATGGTCTCTGTATTCACCTCCTGTGCTGGCAGGTCTAGCAACCTTGGAAGGTCATCCTCCTCACTGTCACTGGAGCTGATGTCTCTGTCACAGACTGAGGAGCTGTGGCAGTCCCTGGTGCTCCTTGACACTGATCTTCTGGGCTGTGCTGGTGCCATCCTCTTGTGCTGGGACTGGAGAGCTCTGCAAGGCCACCAGGAGACAAAATTAGACAGCGGAAGGGGGGAAGGTTACTTACTTATTCCACTGACATGGCAGCATTCAAAACTAAAACTGAACCCTGTGTTTGGGCACTGAGAGCACAGGGGAGATGGCCAGAGGAATACATTGCCATACTCAAAACACAAAGCACCAGAACAAAAAACCCCTTGGAAATAATCAAACCCCCAGCTCACACCCATTTAGAGAAACAGACACAATTCCCATAAGTTATAGAAATTTTGTCTTCACCCCACTCTGCAACTAGCTACATTATTAGCATATAAAGTGAGGTTCTTAAAAAGTCCATGTGAAATACTATATTTGTGTTTCTTTTTAAATAAAATTACTACAACACTTTTTCAGAAACCTTCACTTGGGCACTTGAAGAAAGTTATACAACAAAATTACTTTAAAATGTCATCACTAGATCTACACAGTTTTTGTAGCTGTAGCTTTACTTGTTCTGCCTGGCATCAAAACCATATCCAGGAAAGATCAGATTCAGCTGGTATCCCTTAGCATTTTTGTCAGCCAAATGCATTATTAGTAGGTTGACAAACACCCAGTGTGACAAGATGTTAAGCACCACAGATTAAAAGAAGACAAAAACTTCAATGCATGAAGCATTGGGGCCTTTTTTCTTCCCTTTTATTTTGTTTTGGTTTTAAACACAGTCATTGTAATCATGGCACGGTTTAGTGCACTTGGCATTGCTGGGTTAACGATAGGACTTGATGATCTTCAAGGCCTTTTCCAACCTAAACCATTTCATGAGTCCATCATAAAACAAAAATTTTTCTATTGGTGAAAATTCCCTGCATTGAAGTTTTCTGAGAAAAATCTGACAGATAACCCAAATTGCTGTGCATTCCAGGTTCTTTTAAGTAACTGCCCAGCAGAGTCGGGAACAGTCTGGTTACTTACGATGTTCTTGGCTGAGAAGTCAGAAACGTTTCCGAAGCTATGCCAGCCTGCTCTGGAAATCAAAAATGAAAAGGTTATGTTTATTTGCCTCACCTGTAGCATATTTTACCCTGTGGTCTTTAAGCACCAGATTAGGGAGTCACTTTCTTCAAGGAGGGGTTTGCCATCAAGATTGTTCATCACTCCAGATGGGAGTTTCCTAACTAAATACTGCTTGTCCTCTGCGGAACTGCTACCTCGAGTTCTGTGTAATGATTGGTTACAGTTACATTGGTTACAGATTGGTTACATTGGTCTTAAGCCATTCCTAAATTCATCCCTGTTCAGCAAAGCAGAGGAAATCACGCTGCTTAATCAGTTATAAAGACTTGATGATGTCTGCCACATATAACACACAAAATTACCTGCCAGCACACAAAGAACTGGGTTTTTGCCTTTCTACTTACTCTGCTTCTGTGCTGCAGATCCATCAGGTTGGGATTCCTGGAATAAAAGGACAAAGTAGCTTAGCATGTAGCTTAACGCTACATCAACTGACACCAAAACTGTGTTAATGGCACATTTGGGCATTTTTTAAGAAATATTTTTAAAACATTCTACGAGCTGCCAAACAGCTGAGCTGGACTTCTGCTCAGCAGAAAGACCTCTTGTAATTTATGCAGTGCCAGAAGCCCTGGCAAAAATGGGCTGGGTTACCTTTGTTGCCAGTGGAAGTTTGCAAGTCTCTGCTCTAGTTGGCGTCTGAAGAGGTGACAAGAGAGGTGGCAGTGAGCTGCTCATTTCCTGGAAAGAGAGGGAGAGAAGCAGCTCTCAAAATGTATTTTGTCCTCACCCATTTCATTAATGTATGCAAAGCATAAGCAAACACAGAGACCTTCAATTTAAGAGCACTTACCCTCAAAATTTCTTCAGTCAATGACACATCAATGGACTTCTTTTCCTGAAAAAGGAACAAGAGAAACAGCAGGAGTTTGTTTGGGTTTTTTAGTAATTGGCAAGTACTCAGCAAACCTTTGCTTACCAAGAGCTCTATAAATGTCTTGCAAGTGCCTTAATATTAAAAAGAGAGTAAGGGTGAAAATGCCCATCTGAAGAGGAGTTAATAACGGAGACCAGGCATGGAGAAAGCCGAATCCACCACTGTCAACTCCAATTCCAACTCCAACTCCAACTCCAACTCCAACTCCAACTCCAACTCCAACTCCAACTCCAACTCCAACTCCAACTCCAACTCCAACTCCAACTCC
>VZSE01010024.1:276-14154 GCA_013398275.1 Promerops cafer | reverse complement strand
CCCCCCCCCCCAGGAAAAATTCCCCCCCCCCCAAAAAAAAAAAAAAAAAGGTAAAGCTACGGGAAAATGCACTCCTGACAACACCGAGCAAGCGTTCCTTTGGTGGTTTTGCATAAATATGGGAGGGTGGATGGATACAGTGCAGAACGCTCCCAGGAGCTGCGAGCACCTCGGGCCTGGGGATGAGGCAGTTCCGTGGGAATGAGCACCTTTTATCCCGGGAATGAACACCTTTTATCCCGGGAATCAGCACCTTTTATCCCGGGAATCAGCACCTTTTATCCCGGGAATGAGCACCTTTAATCCCGGGAATGAGCACCTTTTATCCCGGGAATTATTCAGCACTTTTTGTCCCGGGAATGGGCACCTTTTATCCCGGGAATAAGCACCTTTTATCCCAGGAATGAGCACCTTTAATCCCGGGAATAAGGACCTTTAATCCCGGGAATGAGCACCTTTTGTCCCGGGAATTAATCAGCACCTTTTATCCGGGGAATTAATCAGCACCTTCTATCCCGGGAATTATTCAGCACTTTTTATCCCGGGAATTAATCAGCACCTTTTGTCCCGGGAATTATTCAGCACCTTTTGTCCCGGGAATGAGCACAGGGCTGGTGGAGAACTGCGAAGGATTCCTGCAAAACCAGGGAATGGCCTTGCAGGGATCAGCTGGGAGGGGAGGAATGGAAGGGACCCGGACAGAAGGGGCTGCCCAGGGAATGTGGGGCAGCACGGAGCCCCCCAGCCACTTCTTCCCAGTTTTCCACCCTCTTTTTAGTGCCTTTGGTCTGCATTAGCCACGGAACGTCCCTCGGGGCTGTCACCTTGGGGTCACCGGGGATGAGCAGAGGGGAGGCACCCCCAGCCCCCTTCCCAGAGGTGCTCCTGGGGGGGGATCACGGACAGGGTGACCCCAAGGCAAGGATTCTGTTCCAAAGGAAGCCCTGGATGTCCCTGCCTCCCCTCCTGCCCATGGCTTCGGGCTGTGAGGGGGAGCCTGAACTGTGCCTTTGCTCAGGGGTGGCCTTTTCTGTGTGACAGAGGAGCCCCAAAAGGACCAGAGGAGTCCCTAAAAATGTCAGAGGACTCCCCGGAGGCCCAGAGGAGCCCCAAAAGGCCCAGATGCCACGGAGAAGACAGGGATACAGAGCCCAAACAGGCCGGGGATGGGATGGGATGGTTCCTGCAGCACCATCCCAACGCAGAAGCAGAGGAGGAGCAGGAACTGTTGGGAAAGGCACGGACACCACAGGGAGCCACAGCTCCTCCCAAGGCCACCCCCAGGCCCCCTCACCTTTCCTGGGATGTGGCTGAGAACTGGCAGCTGCCCAGCTCCGAGCGTGCTGGGTGAGGGGGACGGGTGGGAGCAGAGGGAGGGGAGTCCCTGCTCAGGAGCTTCGGGTCTTTTTCGGGAGCTTTGTGAGCTGCAGCTCGGGCTTGGTCCTTCTGGGCTCGGCTCAGGCACCCCCCCGGAGCAGAGCACCCCCAGAGGGTGCTGATCCCAGAGGGACATTGCCCAAGGATGTCCCTGTGATGGCTGATCCCAGAGGGACACATCCCAAGGCTGTCCCAGTGGTAGTGTCCCTGTGGTGGCTGATCCCAGAGGGACATTTCCCAAGGATGTCCCAGAGGGTGCTGATCGCAGAGGGACACATCCCAAGGCTGTCCCGGCGGTGGCGGCGGCGGTGGCAGGAGAGGAGCCCGTTGTTCCCGGGGTGGGTGGCGAGGGGCAGGGCTGCGCTGTCGGGTGGGACTGGGGGGGGTCTCTCGTGGCTTTAGTAGAGCTGGAGCTGCAGCTTCATCCTCAGTGCCTGGCCCAGCTCCCCCGCCAAGTAGTCGAGGTGGTTGTTGGCCTCGAGTTTGTGCAGTTCCCGCCGGCGGGGCAGGGCCACGCTCACGATCTCCAGCAGGTACGTGCCGGGCAGGATTTTCTTGCGGCCCAGGTGCAGGAAGCTGAGCCCCTCCTTGTGGTGGATGCGGAACAGCCCCTCCTCGTTGCCCTGCGAGATGGCGTAGCGCACGCGGCTCTCCAGCGGCTCCACGGCCGGCAGCAGCTCCAGGATGTGCTCCTTGTGGGCCAGCTCCGACAGGTTCAGGGTCATGGACAGCGGCGCGTCCACGTCCATGCTGGCCAAGTTCACGGCGTGGTCCTGCCAAGGGGGCGCGAGGGGAGTTCAGGGGTGGCAGGGAGAGCTCAGGGGGCAGCGGAAGGTGGGTTTGGTTTAGGGAAATTCCGCCCCAAGTCAACTCTGAGGAGCAACAAGTTTGGGTTTCTTGGTTGTGCCTGCCAGCACACAGCCCCCAGCCCCAGGGAGGATCAGTAACTTCAGGACCATTCTCCTTCCAAGCCCTAACATGACCTCTCCTGCCCAGGGCTGTGAAATTCCCAGGAGAGCTTCGGACAGAGGGCAGAACTTCCTCTGAGGAACAGCACCAAGGAATGGTTTGGGTTGAAAGGGACCCTAAAAACAGTCTTGTCCCCTTGGGACACCTCCCACTATCCCAGGCTGCTCCAAGCCCTGTCCAGCCTGGCCTTGGACACTTCCAGGGATGGGAAACGTGGGCTTTATTCCTCGGTTTCACAAGGAGGCTTTGGGGATGCCAAACCTGGGCAGGTATGGACGAGCTGCTGGCTCTGCCTGGACTGAGGGAATGGGATCCACTCCAGGCCTCTGTTCCTGAAGGGATCCAGCTCCTGCCTTGCTCCAGCCCCTCCAGGATGCCCTGGATTTCTCACCTGGTGCCTCTCTGTGCCGTTGACGCTGCGCCGCTGCCGGCCTCTCTTGGGGTACCCGTTGATCTTGCACTCGTAGCAGGTCTCGGGGGACAGCAGGTTGTCCTCATCCTCCTCCTGGGGTGCAGGCAGGTAGGGACCCTTCCCAAATCCCAAGCCAGAAATGCAGTGGCTGGTGGCAGAAGAGCAGAGAGAGCCAGCTCAGATCCATGAGCCCAAAGGAAATGTCACCAGTCCCGGGTTCTCCGTGTGGGAAACACCCCGAGGGTCACGTGTGGGCGTGGGGCAGGGCACAGAATGTGCCCGGGAGAGCCCACAATGAGGTGATTTCATTAATTAACAGATTAATTAATCTCCACCCTGCACTGGGTGTATCTCCAGAGCATCTCCTGGCAGCCCCGGGATCAGCGATGCGGGGCGGGAGCTGCTGCTGGCACGAGGATCTTGGCACGGGCGAGGAGACGCTGAGGACCCCTCATCCCACATCCCCCCGCAATTCCCAGCTGGGAAGGCCCCGCTGGCCACTCCTTACCCCTGTCCTGCCCGGAAGTAGCCCCCGGGGCAGCCGCACAGGTAGCCCCCGTCCGTGTTGGAGCAGCCGTAGCTGCAGGGGCTGCCCCCGGCCGAGCACTCGTCCACGTCCTGGCAGCCCCCGAAGGCCTGGTCGAAGTCGAAGCCCGAGGGACAAACGCACTTGAAGCTGCCCAGGGTGTTGTAGCAGGAGGCAGAGCCACAGGCAGAGGGGCTGGAGCACTCGTTCTCATCTGCACGGGGTCATGGAATGGGGGAGTGGTGGGACCACGGAGTCGTGGGACGTCCCCCACAGGTACAGGATACACCCCATGGGGACAGGGTAACTCCCACAGGTACAGGATACACCCCACGGGGACAGGGTGCATCCCACGGGGACAGGGTGCATCCCACGGGGACAGGGTAACTCCCACAGGACACATCCCACAGGTAGATCATGCCACAGAGATCCCTCCCACAGGTACAGTATGCATCCCACAGGTACAGGATATACCCCACAGGTATGGGACAGCCCCCCAGGCAGGGGACACCCCCCCAGGTGCATCCCCCCACTCACCCACGCACTGGTTCCACTGGTAGTGCTGCACGTAGCCCTGGGGGCAGCCGCAGCGGTAGCCCCCGAGCACGTTCTGGCAGCCGTGCTGGCACCGGTGGTTCCCGTCACACTCGTCCACATCTGCAGCCAAGGGACACACGGGGAGGTGAGACACTGTCCCCTGGCCCTGCTGCGGGCTCAGGGGCCTGCCTGGCACCCTGCAGGCTGCTCCTGTGCCTCGCCGTGGCTCTGCAGTGACACCTGCAATCCTGGAACTGTGACACCCCCAGCTCCCAGACATCCCTGCTGGGACAGTCCCTGATTCCAGGTGAGCCGGGGTTGTCACCAGCTCTGCTCTCCTTCAGGCTGAGATCTCTCCTGGTGGAGAATGGGACCTTTCCCTTCCCCAAGGATCATCCAGCCCAACCCCTGGCCCTGCCCAGACACCCCAGCATTCCCACCCCGGGAGCATCGTCCGAGCCCTCCTGGAAGCTCCCGTGTGGAGGCTCAGCCGAGCCCGGCAGAGCCCCGGGAGCTCCTCCCCGTGGAGGCAGCCCGGAGCCCCAGCCCCACCTTCGCAGTTGACGCCGGAGCTGTCCAGGGAAAATCCCTTCTGGCACTCGCAGTTGTAGCTGCCCGGGGTGTTCAGGCACTGCCCCTTGGCTCCACACAGCGACGGCTGAGCCGTGCACTCGTTGTTGTCTGCAAAACACCGGCAGGGCTTTGGGGCCACCTGGAAAGCCAGCCCTGACCACCCCAAAGTCCGTCCCTGGCCCTGTGGCCAGCTCAGGTGGTGGGGCTGAGCAGCAGAGGGACAATGCAGACACTGCCGGGGTGACTGGAGAGGGGCAGGGCTTCCGAGCCCGGGGCTGGGAAGCCTCTCCCGAGCCGGAGCTGCTCCGTGGGAAGGTGCAGGGCAGGAATTCTGCACTCACCGATGCAGGACGAGTGGTGCTGCGTGAAGCCAGGGGGGCACTTGCAGTTGAAGCCCCCGATGACGTTGACACAGAGGAACTGGCAGTTGTGCTGCTTGGTGGAACACTCGTCCAGGTCTGGAGGGACAAGGAAAAGGTCTCAGTTTATCCCTCTGAGGCTGTGGCACCTCAGTGCCCCTGTGGATGCACAGAACCCAGGAACAACAGGAACAGCAGCCCTGAAGCTCCCACAGGGGAAGAACAAACCCCTCCCCTGTTACCTCAGGGTAACACAGGCACATCTGGGAGATGCAGGGATGTTCCCCTGCCTCTCCTGCCATCCACAAATCCCAGGCTCTCCCAGATCCTTAGGCCAGGCTCCTCACACTGTGGTGCCCCAGCCCTGGGGGAGGTGGGCACAGCCCCAGCCTGGCTGGTGACAATGCCAGGCGCAGCCCACGTGCAGGGGACAGCCAGCTCTAAGCTCCCTGGATCCCAGGATGTGCTCTGCACTCCCCAGGAAAGAGCCAGGAGCATTTTTCCCCTGATGAGACACATCTGGAGCGTGGAAGGCTGAAACCCTCATGCACCAGCCCAGCGTGGCACCTTTCCCCACACCTTTCTGCTGGCATTTTCCCACGCCTGGCTGCCCTGTCCCCTCTCCCCCAGCTGCCAGGGGGAGGCAGTTCCCTGCTCCTCCTCCTGGCCCTGTACCTTTGCAGATCTTGCCATCCTCCTGCAGGACGTAGCCCCGGGGGCAGGAGCACTGGTAGCTGCCCTCGGTGTTCTTGCAGATGAAGTTGCAGGGCTTTGGGGACTGGTTACACTCGTCCAGATCTGCACTCCAGACACAAAACACATCAGGTTGTGCTGTTGGGCAGGGTCCCCTCCACCCCTTGGACCTCCCAGCCCACTCCTGGACACAAGGTGAGCCCAGGTTTTGTGGCTCAGGGGTGAGACACCCCCAGGGATTCTGGCATTCCTGGATAAACACCCCATTTTCACCCTCCAGGAGGCAGGTGAGCACAGCCAAGGGCTTTGGGGGAGCAGCTCAGTCTGAGCCAGCCCAACAAATCTGGGACAAATCCTGCAGAGAGAGAGACAGCTGTGATTCCAGAGGTGCCTTTTACGCCAACATCTGGATTCCCAGCATGGCGCTCAGCCTGCCTGGAGCCAGCTGTGCTGCCTGGGGGCGTTGGCAGCTCACAGATTCCAGCTCAGCATCCCGGTCCTTGCCAGTCCCTGCGGCTCAGGGAAGACAAGGAGCTCATTTTTAAGGAATTAAACAAGGACTTGGAGGCGACCAGGGCGGAGCAGCCAGACCCACAGCTCCGAGGGGAGGAGAGGAGGGCGGCTCCCGGGCGGGGTTAAACCGCGGCGAGGGAAGCCCGAGGGTGCCGGGGCCGGGCAGGGGGGCGGCTCACCCTGGCAGGCGGTGCCCGTGATGTCCGGGGTGTAGCCCAGCCGGCAGTGGCAGCGGAAGGAGCCGATGCTGTTGATGCACTGCCCGTTCCTGCACAGGTTGGGCAGCACCTTGCACTCGTCGATGTCTGTGGAGGGAGGGAGGAGCTGTCAGTGCCAGAGCTGCTCTGTCCCCAGGCGCCAGGGCAGCTCACCCCCCCCCCCAACCCCCAAAAAAAGCTTATCTGGTGTTTGTTATCAGATAACTCGCACAGGACAAGCGTCCCGGAGTTATTTTGGCACCGTGGTCTGGCAGCTCCCAGCTGCCAATAAATATCTCCCTGTAAAAGTGGGAGCTGGAAAGATAAACTGGATTTCTGGCTGAACTTCCACAAAGCAGGAATCTTCTGCACATTCCCTGGAAATGTGTGGGGCTTCTCCCCAGAGCAGGGATGCAGGCTGAGTGAAGGACTCTGTTAATTTATCATCATTTCCAAGCTAAGTTACATCTGGCTCCTGGTCAATCCTATTTCTTTTGCCAGCTCTAACACCTCGATATCTGCACAGTTGATGTTCTGCTGTAATCTCCCAGCAATTATTTTCATTTTACACCGTGTAATAAGTAATTCTGATTAAGATCTTTCATCCGTTATCGCCTTCGTTAATAAATAACTCATTTTATAAAAGGCCTGATCTGCCATCCTTAGACCTTGAAGGCCAGAGGGATTCCTTAAAATTAAGCCAAAAAATCCAAGGCTAAGGCAGGGCTGGGCTGAAGCTCCCCCTCACCCCACAACACCAGGGCAGGCTGGATTCTCCCAGAGAGCTCCACTGCCAGGGAACACTGCAGAGGCTCCCTGGCTGCTCCGGGGGGATTGTCCCTGTGCCCACCTCTGCCATCCGTGGAGTACCCGGGGCCATGGGGACACATCTTCTTGTAGTGGGCAGTGCCAGGCAGGGGGCAGAGCTCGCACTGGGGGCCCCAGCTGCGCCCGCTGTTGCAGCAGCACTCGGACTTGGTGACCAGGTTGCGGTTGGTGGAGGACATCTGGCACATGGTCTGCAGCACCTCCGTGAAGCAGAAGCCCTGGCGGGTGTCTGGGCACAGAAAGGGGACACAAATCCAGGATTTGAGGCAGTGCCAGCACCAAGGGGAACGGAGGAGGTGGTGCCGGGAAGGGTGGGAGGGTTTGGATAAAGGTGATGCTTCAACAGCTCTCCTGCTCAGGAGCGAAGAATCCCAGGATGGTTTGGGTTGGAGGGACCTTAAAGAATCCCAGAATGGTTTGGGTTGGAGGGATCTTAAAGAATCCCAGGATGGTTTGGGTTGGAGGGATCTTAAAGAATCCCAGGATGGTTTGGGTTGGAGGGACCTTAAATCCCACCCAGTGCCACCCCTGCCATGGCAGGGACACCTCCCACTGTCCCAGGCTGCTCCAAGCCCCATCCAGCCTGGCCTTGGGCACTGCCAGGGATCCAGGGCCAGCCCCAGCTGCTCTGGGCACCCTGTGCCAGGGCCTGCCCACCCTCCCAGGGTACCCCATCCTCCCCAGTACCCCATCTGTCAGCAGGAAGCCATTCCCTGTGCCCTTGCCCCGAGTCCCTCTCCCGCTCTCTGAGCCCCCCGCCCACCCAAAAAGCCCCCAGTGCTCGGGGGGCTGCAGCAGCCGGGGGGCATTACCGATGCACTCGGTGCCCGAGGGGCTGACTTCGAAGCCTTCGTTGCAGTCGCAGCGGTAACTCCCGGCCGTGTTCACGCAGCGCCCGTTGGGGCAGATCCCGGGCTTGGTCCGGCACTCGTTCTCATCTGCCAGGAGGCACCACGCACAGCCCTGCTGAGGCCAAACCCGCCCAGCTTCCCACTCCCTCTGCAACGCCCTCACGGAGCCCCTGAGGATGCCCTCCATGCCTTTGGGCAGCTGGGGAGAACCTCCACCTGCCCTGGGGAAAGCATCCACCCATCCCAGACCTCCCCCAGAGCATGGTGGCCAGAATTCAGCTCCCCTGGTTTGCCCATGCTCCAGCTGCTGCTGGGATTGGATTGGGTTGGGTTGGATTGGATTGGGTTGGATTGGGTCGGATTGGATTGGGTCGGGTTGGATTAGGTTGGATTGAGTTGGGTCAGGTTGGATTGGGTTGGATTGGATTGGGTTGGATTGGATTGGGTTGGATTGGATTGGGTTGGATTGGATTGGGTTGGATTGGATTGGGTTGGATTGGATTGGGTTGGATTGGATTGGGTTGGATTGGATTGGGTTGGATTGGATTGGGTTGGATTGGATTGGGTTGGATTGGATTGGGTTGGATTGGATTGGGTTGGATTGGATTGGGTTGGATTGGATTGGGTTGGATTGGATTGGGTTGGATTGGGTTGGGTCGGATTGGAGTTGTCTCTGTCCTGTGCAGCTCTGGGTTTTTCATTCCCACCCATTCCAAACTAGCTTGGCACAGACTTGGGAAAACTCAAAGGGAAGGAGACGTGGCCCAGGGCTGTGTCACCCTGGGGGCGACCCACGGCTCCAGGCATGGACAGAGGTTTTGTGTGTCCTGTTGGGACACTCAGGAAGTTGTGACACTTGGGAAAGCCCAGGGAGGAGCCCGAGGACGTGAAACAAAGAAGGATGTGAACCAAAGCTCCATGGATGACCCCTCGGAGGGGACACTGTCCGTGCCCAGGGAGTGCCCCAGCCTGCCTGGTACCTGTGCAGCCCTCGCCATCGGGCCTGCGCTGCATGCCAGGAGGGCAGATGCACATGAAGGTGCCGATGAGGTTCTTGCAGAGCATCCCCCGGGACTCGCAGTCGTGCAGCCCCTCCGCGCACTCGTCCAGATCTGCAGCGAGACCCATCAGAGCCCCTGCCAGCCCTGCCAGCCCTGCCAGCCCCAGCCCTGCCAGCCCTGCCAGCCCCATCCATCCCTGCAGCCTCGGGCCAGGCTGGCTGGCACACAGGATAAAAATTATCATGGAATGAGTTGGGCTGGAAGGGACTTTGAAACTCATCCAGTGCCACCCCTGCCATGGGCAGGGACACCTCCCACTGTCCCTGGCTGCTCCAAGCCCCGTCCAGCCTGGCCTTGGACAATTCCAAGGATCCAGGGGCAGCCACAGCTGCTCTGGGAAACCTCCCCACCGTCCCAGGGAAGAATTCCTCCCTAGCAGCAGGACACCGAGGTGGGCGATGGTGAGAAAAGCCAGCGCAGAGTTCCCACCTTCCCTGTACACACCTGGCCAGGTGCAGGGGCCGGGGACAGTTTGGGCCGTGCCCTGGTGGCTGCAGAAGGGGTTTTACCTCTGCACATCCTCCTGTCCTCCCGCAGGGCGTACCCAGAGGGGCAGGTGCACTCGTAGGAGCCGAAGGTGTTGATGCAGCGGAAGGCGCAGAGCAGGGGGTTCAGGGAGCACTCGTTGATGTCTGCAGGGAGCAGAGGACAGAACTCACCTGGGAGCCCTCAGCAGGGGCAGCACCTCCCCAGGGCACATCCACCCTCCCTGGGCATCCACCCCACCAGAGCTTTGTTCCACCAAGGCCTCCTGCTGTGGTCTCCCCTCGCAGAGGGACGGGCCCCTGGTGTCCCAGCAGCTTGGGTGGGACTGGGCTGCTGGTCCTTGGGGAGGCAATCCTGTGTTCACCCGGGGCTCCGGGGCTCCGGAGGGAGCTGAAGGAGCCCAGTGTGGACAGGAGCCTCGTCCAGCTTTTCACACTCTCCATAGGGGGCTGGCCCAGGCAGGGACCAGGGGATCCCACAGAGCCCAGCGTGGTGGGAATGAAGGGATTGTCCCCCCTCGTTACCTTCACAGGTCATCATGGGCCCCGGCTCAAAGCCCTCGTCGCAGGCGCACTCGAAGCCTCCCACCACGTTGGTGCAGGTGCCATTCCCACAGGGATTGCCAATGGAGCACTCGTCCGTGTCTGGGGAGCACAGCAGCGTGAGGAGGAGGAGGAGGAGGAGGAGGATGAGGAAGGGCTGGGCTGGCAGGCAGAGCACCCAAAGTGTCTCAGCAGAACCGGGACGGAAGGGAAGGGGGGGAGCAGCGATTCCCTCCCCGTGCGTGCACACACCCATCCCTCCCCTCTGGAGTGAGGGGGACAGAGCAGGAGGGAGCAGGGCACCCCCAGAGACCCCCGCAGAGCCTCACCCACGCAGTTGACCCCGGTGTAGTCCAGGTTGTAGCCGAAGGGGCACTCGCAGCGGAAGGAGCCGTCGGTGTTGATGCAGGCGCCGTTGATGCACACCCCCAGGTTCTCCGAGCACTCGTTCACGTCTGGAAATGGAAAATGAAGCTTCACACGGCCACAAAGAGCCCTGTCCCCTCAGCACTGACGGGATGAGAGCTGAGGGATGAACCCCCGGTGAGCAGTGGGGGTTTGGGGGTGCCCAGTCCCGTGTCCCCCCAGGATCCCACCCCGCCCTCCAGCAGCCCAGCTGTGGTCGATTCCAGGCAACAACCCCCCAGCCCAAACTTCTGCTCACCCTCCACACAGCCTCACCTTCCCGGGTGTCACCCGGGCCTGGGATGGCCCCGTGGCCATACGGACACAGCTCCTGGAAGGCAACTGGAAGAGAGCAGGTAAGGGGGATGCGCTGAAGGGATTCTGCTCCCGGCGCCTGAAATGGGCTTTGGAGGCTTCTGAAGTCATGTGGGGACACACCCACCACTGTTCCCATGGGGACACACCCACGGCTTCAATGGGGACACACCCACTGATCAATGGGGACACACCCACGGCTTCAATGGGGACACACCCACCGCCTCAATGGGGACACACCCACGGCCTCAATGGGGACTCACCCCCTGCTCCCCTGGGGACGCCCCCACCTCTCCGCGGGGACAGCCCCACCCCTGTCCCGTTCCTACCGTTCCCCTCCTGCGGGCACAGCTCGCAGGGGTCTCCCCATCCCTCCCCGGGCATTTTGCTGCAGCAGCACCGAGCCTTGGTGGTGTTGAAGGCCTTGGGCACGGAGCACTTCCCGTTGTCGAAGCGAGTGAAGCAGAAGCTCTGGCGAGTGTCTGGGGGAGGATGGGGACGTGCCAAGGTCAGGGAGGTTCCCGGGAATTCTGCTCCCTCCCGCCCCGGGGCGGCTGCACTGACCGAAGCAGCGGCGGCCGTTGTCGGACAGCACAAAGCCGGGGGGACACACGCACTGGAAGCTGCCGGGGGTGTTGGTGCACGTCCCAAAGAGGCAGATGTTGGGCTCCTCCTCGCACTCGTTGATGTCTGAGAGCAGCAGGGACACGGCCAGGGGTCGTTAGAACAGGTGAGGGGGGTGTTTGGGGGGTGTTTGGGGGCTGGACGCCTCCCCTGCCCCACCCCAACCCTCCCGCAGGGAAAACGGGCACAGCAGCACCCCCGAGCCTCCCGTGCCTCCGGAGCTGGGCTTGCCTGGCTCCCAGCAGGGGTCTGGGGGTGGTGGTGCTCCTGGGGTGCCCCGGCCCCCTCGGGAAGGGCAGGATGGGGTGCGCAGGGGCGGTGCCGGGGGCACAGAGCCGACCTTACCGATGCAGTTGTCGTTCTGCACCTCGTAGCCAGGGGGGCAGATGCAGCGGAAGGAGCCCTCCAGGTTCTGGCAGGTGCCCGGGGAGCAGGTCCCGGGCAGGCTCACGCACTCGTTGATGTCTGGGGACGGGAAAACAGCCAGGGGTGGGGGCTGGGCTCTGCTCCGAGCACCTGGGGGTGCACCAGGCCCTGCCTTGCCCCAAAGGTGACAGGGCACAGGGGAGACATTTCCAGGATGGTTCCCAGGGCACCCCTGGTACGACTTCAGGGCATGGGCAGGACGTTTCCCCCACTGCCTGCAGGCCCCAGCACATGGAGAGGACAGGCCTGGAGGGACATGGAGGCAGGGAGGGGCCAGTCCGGCTCTCCATGGGCACTTCAACCAGCAGGCTCTGCTTCCAGGGGACTCGTGGGTGCTTCTGGAGAATCCCACTGCTGGGACCAGCTTGGGCACCACACAGACAGCACCAGAGGACCCTGGACGCTGGAGTGGACGCTGAGTGGACGCTGAGTGGACACTCACCCACACAGTTCTTGCCGTCGGGGGTGCGGTCGTAGCCCTCCTGGCACAGGCACTGGAAGGAGCCGACGCTGTTGATGCACTGCCCGTTCCTGCACACCTGCCCCACCAGCGACGAGCACTCGTCCACGTCTGCGGCCCGAGAGCAGAGCCAGAGCAAGAGGGTCAGATGTCACCCGCGGCCACCGCCGGCCACCAGGGCTGAGCCCGGTGACAGCCAGGCTCGGGGACCTCACCCATGCAGTCGTTGTTGTGGGTGAGCTCGAAGCCCGGGAAGCACAGGCAGTTGTAGGAGCCCACGGTGTTCTTGCAGGTGCCGTTGCCGCAGGGCTGCCGGTCACACTCGTCAATGTCTGCGGGGACAAGGGCACACCTGAGAGGCCAGGTGGCTGCAGGGCACAGGGACAGCCTGGGAGGACACTCGGCTGTCCTTGGCACCACCCTGGAGTGACAGGGACTTGTGTCCCCCTGGGGTGACACTGACCCGGGGTGGGTGACACTGACCCAGGGTGACACTGACTGGGGGGTGACACTGACCCGGGGTGGGTGACACTGACCCGGGGCGGGTGACACTGACCCAGGGTGACACTGACTGGGGGGTGTGACACTGACCCATGCACATGGTCTGCTCCCCGGTGGCCTTGAAGCCGTTGTGGCAGATGCAGACGTAGCTGCCCTCGGTGTCCACGCAGTCGCCGTGGCTGCACACGTTGGGGATCTCCTGGCACTCGTTGCGACCTGAAACGGAGCCGAGGGGGTGCAGGTGAGGGGCAGGGAGGGGACAGGTGGGAGAGCAGGGCCCCACCCATGGTTTTGGAGAGGTGACTTCACAGACAACGAGATTTATGTGCTGTCATCCCGGAAAAAAGGGGGAGGGTGTTCAGGTGTGTTAGAGGTGTGTGCTCAGGTGTGACCAGGTGTGCCCCAGGTGTGTCCCAGGTGTGTCCCAGGTATGTTTCCCAGGTATGTGTCCCAGGTGTGTCCCAGGTGTGCCCAGGTGTGTTTCCCAGGTGTGTCCCAGGCATGCCCAGGTGTGCCCAGGTGTGTCCCTTACCCACGCAGGCCCCCCCCGGGGACAGGCGGTATCCGGTGGCGCACTCGCAGCGGAAGCTGCCCGGGATGTTGACGCACTCGGCGTGCCGCTGGCACAGCGTCTCCCCGCTGCTGCACTCGTCGATGTCTGCGGGGACAGAGGGCACAGGGACACCGGGATGGCACCGGGAACGCCGGGATAAATCCAGCGGGGGTTTCCCGGGAATGGCCGAGGCGGCGCTGGGATCGCCGCACCCAGCGGGAGCAGCCCGGCACCGCGGGGATCAGGGCGTCCAGCTCCCGGTGTGGGCGGGACATCCCAAAAAAAATCCCCCCGTGGAGCTGCTGGCAGCCCCGCGCAGTGTCCCGGGGCGGGAGGAGCCGCAGCTCCCGCTGGTACCTTCGCAGATGAGCAGGATGTTGTTGTAGCTGAAGCCGATGGGGCACTCGCAGCGGAAGCTCCCGATCTGGTTGATGCAGACGCCGTTGGTGCAGATCGCCGGGATCTCGCTGCACTCGTCGATATCTGCACCAATCACACGTCAGCATCCCAGCCCGGCATCCCGGGAATGCTGCACATCCCCCTCGGCATCCCGGGAATGCTGCACAGCATCAGCATCCCAACCCAGCATCCCAGGAATGGTCCACAGCATCAGCATCCCCCTCTGCATCCCGGGAATGCTCCACACCATCAGCATCCCCCTCTGCATCCC
>VZSE01010018.1:2368711-2445445 GCA_013398275.1 Promerops cafer | reverse complement strand
CAGGGAGCTGCCCACTGCCCCACACCTGTGTTGCCTGTGACCTGCAGCAGAGCCACTAACTCTGGAGCTCCTCCAACACAGGTTGAACTGGCATCAGTAATCAAACTTGTGCTGGATAATGAAGAGTGCCTGAAAGAGAATCTGGAGCCATTTTCGCAGAGGAAAGGTAAGTGCTGGGCCCTGGCTTTTCCTCCTGTTTGTGCTGCTATGTGCCTAGCCATAAAGGCAGCTGCACCACCCGGATGCCCTCAGCTACAAAACAGTCCCCTGTAAACTCCAAGAGTAGGGCTACCTTAGACCTGCTGGCTCTTCCTACTCAGCAGTACCTCAGCCCTTCCCTGGAGGAGTGGAGCAGGTGGGATGCTGACAGTCTTGTGGAAGCAGAGTTGCTGGGGACTGCAGAAGCACTGTGGAGCACGAGGGATGGGGATGTAGGGCAGGTTTATGGCTTCCTCAGTTGGGCTGTTCCACCCCTACTGGAATTTGTGGTTCCTGTGCCCCTGAGATTTCAGCTGCTCAGCCTCCTAGATATTAAAGATCACAGCCTTCTCCCTTTTTATTTCCTTCAGAGCCTTCCTTGTCCAGTGTGTCCAGCAGCAGCTTTGGGGAGCAGCGGATAGCCTCCTCCCCCAGCACCAAGTATGTGCCCTGCTTCCTGGCTGCCAGGGGAAATGAGGAAATGGGGGAGTGGGTAGGGTGGCTTTTGGGACCCGCAGATGTAGCTGGGCTGCATGCTACATGCACCATGTTCTGCCTTGGTGCTGTCCTGCTGCATATTGCTCGGGCATGGTGTGGGGATGGACGGTGGAGGTGAGCTTGGGCTCTAGCTCCTTTTAGAATCTTGGAGTCATTCAGGTTGGAAAAGCTCTCTGAGACCATCAAGCTAAACTGTGCCCGCGGCACTGCCAAGGCCACCACTAAACCATGTCTCCAAGTGTCACATCTACATGGTTTTTTTAAATCTCTCCAACCATGGGAACTCCACCACTGCCATGGGTAGTCTATACCATGGTTAGACAACCCTTTCAGGGAAGGAATTTTCCCAATATCCATCCCTAAACCTCAACAAGACCATTTCCTGTTGTCCTGTCCCTTGTTACCTGGGAAAAGAGACCTATACTCAACTGGTCCTGTCCTCCATTCAGGGAGTTGTAGAGATTGAGAAGGTCCCCCCTGAGCCCCTGCAGCTCCCTCAGCTGCTCCTCATCAGACTTGTGCTCCAGACCCTTCCCCAGCTCTGTTGCTCCTCTGTGGACACACTCCAGCACCTCAGTGTCTTTCTTGTGAGGGGTCCATGACTGAACCCAGGATTGGAGGTGCCTCACCAGCGCCCTGTGGTGGTGGGTCCCCCTCCCCATGGTTGGTCCCTGCGACCCCCAGGTTTGGTTTCACACTGGGTTTTCCCCTCCCTAGTCCTGCTGCCAGTTACCCCCTGGACACCCCTGTTACCTCATGTACATAATGTCAATCTCACCTGTTTCCTACCCCTAGTTTCAGAGAATTCCCTGTTCCTCAGTGTCCCCTTGGTCTAAGTGACCCTTTCCACTCCCCGTGCCCTTCCTATAGGGTGCTAGATCGTGGGTCTCACCTTTCTCCCCTCCCCACTGTGACCTGATTGGTAAAGAATTGTAACTCCCCCGGGGTTTCAGTGTAAGAGCGGGCTTCGCTCCCTCTCTCTCCTTTTTCATCCCCTGGCTTGGGACAATAAACCTGAGAAACTGAACAAGAGGGAGCCTTCTCTAAGTTCTTGCCTTGAAACCTCGACACTGTAACATCTACAGCCGTAGAAGAATAGTTCTGAAGTGCACTGGTTCCCAAGACTGCTGGCAATCTAGGGAACGATATTTTGGCACTGAGCCGGTAGCAAAGCTAGCTGGGATTCTACTGTCACAGTGTCAGTGCCCAGCACAGGGGGACGGTCACTGCTTCAACCTTGTGGGGTCACACTGTGGCTAAGCATGGGTGCTCTTGGCCACCTGGGCACGCTGGTGGTGGTTTTTGCCCAGCACTTAGAGGCTGGGGTTAGTACAGGCAAGAGGAGGAGCATGGCCTTTCTGCTCAAGTGATGTGGCATCAAAGTTATTCCTGTGAACCTGATACCAAAATGATTTTTGCTTTTCTATTTTCTTCGTACGTATTCATAGTTCTGTAGACTGTTACTGTATAGTTATATAGTTCCTACCCATATCCAGTATTTTTCCTACCCTGATAGAAAGACAAAACACATTCCAAAGACACTATCCTAATCTTAGTTCTTTTGGGAACCAAGGATGAGCCACCCTCCCAAGACACTTTCCCACAACTAGCAAAAGGGAGGCTCTGGAAGAGGGTTGAACCAGAAGGGGGAGGAACCGAGACCTTAAAAATCTAGGAACAAAACAACACACAGAAAACAATTTTAATATAGGAGATAATATAAAAGCTGGTCTTTAACCACCACCCACAATTGGGGAACACCATCCCGGAGCGCGGCCGAAGAAGCCTTCGGCGGTCCCCCCGCTGGGGCGGCCGTGCCATGTGGATCACTCGGAGCCTGGAAGAGGACCGGCGCAGCTGTGTGCCGTCACTCCTGCGCCAAGCCGTTCCGCCGCGATTCCAGCGGCTGCGCCCATCTTCGCTCCCCCCGCGCCAACCATGGACAGGTCCCATACAAACAGGACGGGGAGAAAGGGGGGAAGACGCCAGGACGAAGCGATCGAAATTAGGATTGAGAAAGGCAATAACCAGACTGTTATGAATACAGGGGGAGACAATGATTGCTTTGTTTCTGATGAAGAATCAGATTCATCAGTCTCAAGCCGAGCGGATTCAAACTGGGAAAGAGACCCATCTTCCCCCAATTCAGAACACCTCCTGCCTCCGTCTAAGTCAAGACTTCCTCCGAAAAAGACTCAGCAATACTCCATAACAGACTGGGCAGCAGTGAGATGTAAAGCCATAAAAGAAAAAGATTTTGATCTAGCTAAAGAGCCGCTTTTAGCTACGCCAGTGAGGTATGGTAGAGGAGATATTAATCCAAGATGGGAGCTGTTGGATCATAATGATATTAAAAATCTGAGAAGAGCAATAAGGGAAAGTGGTTTAGGCTCGCCGTATTTCAAGCAATTGCTGAAAGGAATATTTTGTAATGTAGATTTAACACCGTATGACTGTCGCTATGTCTCCTCCCTATTACTGACAGAATCACAGTATATCTTATGGGACCTGAAGTGGAGAAAATTCTTGAATAAATTACGTGAAAATTATGCTGGGGGCCCCCATGCTGCATTGACACTGGCAGATTTAGCAGGAGACCCTCCACATGACAGGGCAGAAAACCAAGCAGCAGACCTGCCTCGAGGAGTACTTGATGATACTAAAAACACTGCTTGCAAAGCCCTGCTGCTGACTCAGCTGGTGGGGACTCCAGAAGGGATTTATACAGGAATAAGACAAGGGGCAGTAGAGCCTTATTCAGCATTTGTTGACTGCCTGACACAAGCTCTAGAGAGACAGTGTGGGGACGATGTGGCTCGTCCACTCCTGCTTCACCACTTTGCGTACGTAAACGCCAACGATGAATGGAAAAAGGTTATCTGAGCCTGCCTGATCCTGAACCTGCCTTGCCCCAAATGATAGAGGCCTGCAGTAAAATTGGCAGCCCTCAACATATAGCTACCATTCAAGCAAATATTCTGGGAGAGAGACTTGAAAAAGTCTTCGCAAATCAGGAAGAAGCGAGGGATGAGAAACTTGCAAAAGCCCTCGGTGCCCTCAACTCAACACTTCAGCAGAACAATAAGGCATCACAAAATGAAGACTTCCAAAAGATCATGCTATCGATGTGGAAAGCCTGGACATGTGGCAAGGAATTGCCCAGAGCCAAAAGGAGGCACAAAACCACCTAATCATTGCCCAAGGTGCAAAAAGGGAAGACACTATGCCAACCAGTGCCGCTCCAAGTACGATGTAGACAGGAACCCCTTATCGAGAAACCCCAAGAAGAGCGCGCCAGGTCACCGCGTGATGAAACAAGTACTGGCATTCCAGCAGCCAGGGAACTTTCAAGGGGCCAGATGTATCAGTTCCTTGGGCCAAACCCTATTCACTGGATTGCTAGCCACCTGCTGAGTGATCCCGAACTGCTGCCCCCAGGGGCACAATGCAAACTGGCAACTTCCAAAGTAGTCTACTTTCTACATGATTGTCATGCTGTGGTACCCACAGGTGTGACAGGAGCATCACAAAAGAGACAAAATTTTCTGATTATAGGCAAAGAAAGAAACCGTATTTTGGGACTTCTGGTTTTTCCATCCATGGTTCCAGCAAACTGCAATGAAGAATTAACAGTTCTAGTACAAGCATGGAACCCCCTGCTTGTTATTCCAGCAAAAACTCCAATAGCCACATCTATTGCCTTGCCAGCCAATATAGTAGAACAAGTCACGGAGTACCAATAGATACTACCTGAGAGCTCAAGTGTAGCACCAGATTTTTTGGGTGCAACATATAGGTCACAATCTACCAAAATTGACCTGCAGTTTAACACACAACAACAAAACAATCATATTTACAGGTCTCCTGGACACCAGCACAGATGTCACAGTGATTTCCTATATGTTCTGGCCGAAGGGCTGGACTCTAGTGACACCTTTAGACCCTCTCACAGGTATCAGGGGAGCCACTGTATGTCTCCAAAGCAGATGCATTATTGCAGTTGAAGGACTTGAAGGGAAAACAGCAACTGTTCGTCCCTTCATTGTGAAGAAACCCATCACAGTATGCGGAAGACATCTGTTGTCCCAATGGGGAGCAAAACTGGAAGTGGATTTTTTATGGGGTCCATGATGGCACTCATCACCTTGAAGCTGTCATGGAAAACTAACAATCCTGTTGCGGTGAGTCAATGGCCCCTGGAGAAAAAGAACTGGTAAAAGAACAATTACAGAAAGGCCACATCAAAGAGACCAACAGTCCCTGGAACTCACCAGTGTTTGTCATACACAAGAAAGCTTCTGATTCTTGGAGACTGCTTCATGATCTTAGAAGAATTAACGAAGTGATAGAGGACATGGGACCTACAACCAGGACTTCATTCTCTCTCAATGATCCCAAGATATGATGCCTCTTGTCATCGTATGTGGATGCTGACAGCTTGGTCAGAGGAATGTTTTCCAGACTGTATCTGCAGCCTACAGTCAGGAAAACATTCCTCTGACCAAGTTGTCAGTATCCACAACTCCTCCTTTTTGTTTTAAAACAAAAGGGCAGCATTTTGCCCCTGCAGGGCCCTTTACAGAAAGGAGAACAAACAGCACAAGGGGTAGACGGGAATTAGAATGGTCAGAGAACTTCTCCAGCATCAACTTGCTGTTCATTCTTATGTAGAGTCATTTTCTAATTTAAGTACTCTGCCAAACATTTTTGAACAAGCCAAACTGAGTAATGCCTTTTTTCACCAAAACGCACAAGCACTCATGCGAACATTTCATCTTTCCAGAGACCAGGCAAAGGCAATTATAAGTGCCTGCCCTGATTGTCAGCTTGTGCAACCTCCTGTCTCGATAGGAGCAGTCAATCCATGAGGATTGAAAAGCCTGGAATTATGACAGACAGATATTACCAAATACCCATCTTTTGGGAAACCTAAAAACGTCCATGTGTCGGTGGACACTTGTTCAGGTGCAGTTTATGCCTCCCTACATGCAGGGCAAACGACCAATCACATTTGTCAGCATTTTTTGCAGCATTTGCTTCATTAGAGGTGCCTCAAGAGATAAAAACAGATAATCGCCCTGCATACACAGCCAAAAAATTGACCGAATTTTTAATGGTTGGGATATTCAACACACTTTTGGTATTCCTCACTCTCCCACAGGCCAAGCAATTGTTGAGACAACCCATCACAGTTTGAAATGTACTTTAGACCAACAAAAGGGAGGGTTGACACAGACAACACCACAGATGAGGTTGAAAAGCTTTGTATGTTTATAACTTTTTGGACAGTTCTTTCGCAGAACCCAATCCACCAATTTTCAGGCAATTTTCCAATAGTACACGGGCAAAGTTGAAAGAGAATCCTCCAGTTTTGATTAGAAACCCAGAAACAGGACAAATTGAAGGTCCATTTCCTCTAATAACCTGGGGCAAGGGGTTTGCTCATATTTCTACAGGTGCAGGACCCAGGTGAATTCCAGCGAAGAACATGAAACCCTATCAAGTGCAAGAAAATGCTGATCACTCCACAAGCAAAGAAGCAGGCACGCAGACGTGAGCTACACAGAGATTCCAATTTGCACCTGATGTCTTATGTTTCACCCACAAAAAATTGTGAACTTTGGGTTTTATAAGTGTGGGAATCAGTACGGTTATAGAAATTTTTTTGCTAGATGATAGCTTAAGGGAAATATGGGGCTCAATCGTTTGTTATGTTTTTCCTTTTTTGCTTTGCTTGCTTTTAGTAGTACAGATTTGCCAGTTAGCCAACCTGAAGTAAATGTTTGGGTGACTTTAGCTAGTGTATTAAATTTAGATACCATCTGTTTGTCCAGCAACCCCAGAAAAGCCATTTTCCACTTGTCTAGTTGGTATGCCAGTGGATGTTTGGCCAATCTCGAAAGAAATTGACGAAGCCATGCAAAGTGCATTTGCAGGATCATCCACATGGGACCCCTGGTCTCCAGTAGATGTGTGAGATTGGTGGGTTCCTCACCTTCCCAAGGCACCTCTTGAACCTCAAGAATTGGAAATCCTTGGTTCTGTAAAAATGACCTTTTGTGCCAAATTTAATACAGGAAAAAATCAAGCTTTAGTTAAAGGTGTTTCTCCTTACCACACTATATATAAAAATCACACCTTTTGGTGAAATTATACTTCTTTAATTCAATCTGTATTCAATGATATCTCTTTTCAATTACCCTAGGGAATGTTTTTCATTTGTGGAGATAGAGTTTGGCCTGCTATCCAGGCACACATCATAGGTGGACCATGTAGCATCAGGAAACTTATTCTGCTAACACTCAGTGCAAAAATGTCTATGAAACATAGAAGTAAAAGATCTATCAATCAATATAAGCCAGATTGCAAAGATGATTTTGAACCTTGTAGTTTTGGGAAAAGGTTCTCAGCATCTCTTCTATTTGCCACAATTCAGTTCAGCAGTGGCACTGAAACAATTAGATTGACTAGGGTGTTGGCTGAGTAGAGTTCAATTCTACCTCNGACCATGTAGCATCAGGAAACTTATTCTGCTAACACTCAGTGCAAAAATGTCTATGAAACATAGAAGTAAAAGATCTATCAATCAATATAAGCCAGATTGCAAAGATGATTTTGAACCTTGTAGTTTTGGGAAAAGGTTCTCAGCATCTCTTCTATTTGCCACAATTCAGTTCAGCAGTGGCACTGAAACAATTAGATTGACTAGGGTGTTGGCTGAGTAGAGTTCAATTCTACCTCCCTTGCATTAAGTGATATGCTAACAGATGTTAACAGTAATAGACATGCAATTTTGCAAAACTGGGCTGCAATTGATTTTCTCTTATTAGCACATGGGCATGGATGCGAAGATTTTGAGGGAATGTGTTGTATGAATCTATCTGACCACTCAGTATTTATCCACAAAAGCATACAACAACTCAAGGAAGGTGTGTCAAAGATTAAGGTAGATGATGGAACTTGGTTAGATGTTCTGTTTGATAGATGGAATTTAACATCATGGGTGAAAGAGCTTTTAAAAATTGGTCTATACATTTTAGTCATCATAATAGTTGTGCTAATCATGGTGCCTTGTTTGCTCCAATGCATTTGACAAATGATTGATAAACCTATTAAGGGAATCTACATGGTTCAAAGAAGGGGGGGGAGATGTTGGAGTGCAAGCCTCTCTGAGCTGCTCAGAGAGAGAGGGAAATGCAGGGATCGAGCTGGAGCCTTTAGAGAAACTGAAATATATTAAGCCACACAGACATGAAGCAAGAGTGTAAGTTTTAGTTTTAAGCAAGTAGAAATATATTTTAAGTGCCTTAAGAAACTGCATTAGCTAGTAAAGCCCTAAAGCCTAATTTAAAGTTCAGTAACTTAGCTCTAGACATAATAAAAGCATAGTAGAACATTGCTTGCATTTCCAGATAGAACAGATAGAACTCTATGTGAACAGATAGAACTATATGTGTAGATTTTGTGTAAGAATGGACACTACTTTCGTACATTAGAATTAAGATTAGATTGGTGTAGAAAGAATGTTTTAGAATTGTGTTCTTAGCTGATTGGATGATTCATGAATATGGATTTATGGATTACGTATAAAAACCCTTGTATTGGGGTGACAACAAGTACATCAACAACAAGAAAAGAAGTGTGGGGCTGTTGCTGTTGCCGCCCAGACGAGAAAGGCCAGGCTGCGCTGGGGTCTTCTGCACACTGGGAGGCATGTGTGGGGAGCAGATCCAGCAGGAAGCAGCCTGTGGAAAGGGAAGGTGATGTGGTTGTCACAGGCTCACTAGTGCTGGGATGAGATGGGGTTTGGACTGACACCCTCCCTGATGGTTCTCACGGCAGCCTGGGAATACACTCTGATGTCCCTCCAGTGCCAGGGCACCAGCAGGAGTGATGTGTCCCAGCTGCAGAACTGCCACCACTGTCCCCATTTGCTGTTCAATGTCCCCTGGCCACCAGAGGACACCCCTGCCAAGCACCCACCTGAGCAGGTGGGGCAGACACCTGTCTCCCCATTACCACTGGCCTGTCCCCTGTCATTCCTCTTGATGTGTCTCTCTCAGGGGCCACAGGCTTGGGCTCTTCTTTCACCCTGGGTGTCCTTGAGGTGGCAGCTGGAGCCCTGCAGAGGGGTCACATGCTGAAGGTACCCTATGCCACATTCTGCCAGCCCAAAAGAGTGAAGGGCTGGGCCCAGAACTGTCTGGGAAAGACTGAGCGGTAAATGGCCAGGGTGAGGGCAGGAGGAAGACGATGACCCATGGGATTACCTGCCAACAGGGCTGGGAGCACAGTGCCTGTCCAGCTGCCTGCAGGTGCTCAGGGGGGCTGCAGGGACATCCAGTGCAGAGCCTGGGGAAGAGCAGGCAGGAATCACAGAGACAGAGGACAGTTTGGGTTGGAAAAGATTTTAAAGCTCAACTTGTTCCAAGCCCTCCCACTATGGGCAAGGACACTTTCCACTGGACCAGGTAGCTCCAAGCCTCATCAAACCTGGCCTTGGAACACTTCCAGGGATGGGACAGCCACAGCTGCTCTGGGCAACCTGTACTGGTATTTTACCACCCTCACAGGGAAGAATTTCTTTGTTATATCCAGTCTAACCCTGTCTTCTGTCAATTTGAAGCCATTGCCCCTTGTCCTGTCTTCCCAGGCCATTGTCCCTGTCCAGTTCTTTTGGAGCCCCTTTAGGCAGTGGAAGGGGCTCCCAGTTCTCAGAACCTTCTCGTCTCCTGGCTGAACAGCCCTGGGTGTCCCAGCCTGTCTCCACAGCAGAGGGGCTCCAGCCCTCAGGAGCATCTCCATGGCCTCCTCTGGACTCATTCCAGTTGCTCCACACCCTTCTGATGCTGGGGGTCTCAAAGCTGGAGGCAGCTCTGCAGGTGGGGTCTCACCTGAGCAGAGCAGAGGGGCAGAATTCCCCCTTGCCCTGCTGCCCACAGTGGCTGGGGACCAGCCCAGGGCACAGCTGTGCAGATTCGCCCACCTGGCACTGCGGGACCTTGCTGCATCCTTGGCCGGCAGCTCCGCGTGACCCCCCAGGGTGCTCGTGCCAGCTCTGGGCCTCAGTGCCTGGTTCCGCACTGCCAACAGCACCACCCGGGCAGAGTGGCTGAGGTGGGCCGGGCCCCAGGCAGCCCCTTCCAGCTTCCACAGGCATCTCCTCAGCTGCTCCTCCTCCCTGGATCTCCTGGGGATAGGGAGTGTCAACCTCGCAGGAGGACAAAGCTGGTGGGAGCTGAGGCTCTGGGGTCCAAGGAAGCACCTCAAGGGGCTCCAGGCCACACTGTGCAGGGACAGGATGGGGTGGACCACATCAGGCCACGTAAAAGCATGGTTCAGGAAAGAAAGTCTGGTGAAAGGCAGGGCTGGAGCGCCAGGGCCTGTCTGAGAGCTCAGCATCCTCCTGTGGGACAAGGGGAGGCCCCAAGCAATCGTGATAGGTACCTTGTGCCCACCACTCTGGGCACAGCCCCTAGCTCAGCCCAGCAAGCACCTCCTGGGCTTTCCATGGGGCACAAGTGTCCATGGAGGAGTGGCCCCTTCCTGCTGCCTCCCCATGGAGAGGAATGCACGGAGGTGTGAGAGACACCTACTGCATCCAGGGGTGGCTGAGGAGGGTCAGGCTCCTGCTCCTGTGGTGTGCGCAGGCAGATGAAGGAGAGTCCAAAGCAGCTGCACAGACTGAGGGGCTGGCTGCAGGTGAGCCCCATGCAGTCCCACTTCTGCGCCACTGTCAGCTCCGAGAAATCTGCTGTGGGGAAGAGCAGCTGGGGTGGATGGGGCGCAGCACTGACCACTGTCCCAACACCACTCCTACCTCTGCTTGTTGCTGTGCCACCCAGGACATCTGGGGGATTATGGGCACAAGAGAGGCTGGGGCAGGGAAGCAGAGCTGGTACAGCTTTTCTGAGGCCATGAACAACCCTGGACTCTGGTCTACCTGTCCTCTTCTACCCTCCTATGAACCACATCCAACCGCCAGCCCCATTCCACCACCATCCCTCTGAATCAGCTCCACCCCACCACCAGGCCCACAACTCTTCCCCCATGTCTCTTTCCTTTGGATCAATCCTTACCTTAAACATACGAACCCTGCAGCAATTCTGGTCCAGCTTTGAGTCAGCTGGTGTCATCAGTGTGACAGTGGGCACCAAGGTGAGATAGGGCTGGTCACAGGGCCATGAGGAACATCCAACCTCAATCTGCAGAAAGGCGCAGCCGTAGTTCCCTGGGGAGCTGCGAGAAGGACAGGGACAAGGGGGTTCAGAGCTGCTTACCCCACTGTGGGGCATTGCCCTGGCTCCTGCACAGGGGTGGGAGACAGGGAAGTACCAATGTAGCCAATGGGACTGGCTCTCTCTAGTTGCAGGTCCACACTCAGCTGCCTGCTGTGCTCCTTGGGGCAGCCAAGCCAGGGCCGTATGCCTTCCTCACTCAGCAGGTTCTCTGCCGGGTACTTGGGGTCTTGCACACACAGCAGGGGCTCAGCATCTTTCACAATTTTGAAGTAAAACAGGAAAAACTAAAGACATTTCCTTCTTGTGTCATATTCAGATGCAAGATCAGATCTGTCCAGAAACACATATCATGTTAATACCTTTGCTTACGCTTGTGGGAAAGGTGAATTCATGGTGCTCTGGCAGAGCTCTCATTCCCAAGCCAGGCTTGAGTTTCGCCCAGCAAAGAGAGACTAAATAATCTGGAGATGAGTAGCATGCACTGGCTACAGGCCACTGAGCAGCTCTTGCACTCACTGTTGCTCCCTCTCTAGCAGACACACACAGTCACTCACTACCAGGGATCAGCTGAGGCAGGAATGCACCTTGGGAGATCACCTGGTCCAAACCCTGCCCAAAACAGGACCAGCCAGAGCAGGTTGCTCAGGACCATGTCCAGATGGGTTTTCAATATCTCAAAGGTTGGATACTCCACATCTTCTCTGAGTATCCTCTTCCAGAAGATAAATACCATTACAGGAGAAAATTACAGAAAAAAAGTACACCTGCATGCAATGCAGTGCCACTAGTGCTACTAGTCTCTGCTTCTCCACTTTCTGGGAGGATTAATCCTTCCAAAAGTTCTCTAAAATGGACTGCAGGTTTCTTCAGACTTATTTAAAAATGTAGAACCCAAAATACAAACAGATGTTTTGTGCAGTATAGTCCTTGCTCTGCTAAATTCAAAATCGCCTGAGATCCACTGGGAACTACTTCCATTGCCCATGGTTTAAAGCAGTCTTGCTGGACAAGTCATTGGTAAGCAACTGTGGTGCCAGGTCACCTGTAATAGGGTGGCTTTTTTGCTGCCTTGCTGAGGTTTATCTGCTTGTGTTGCCCCTGTATACAATGATAACTACCCTCTCCCTCCACAACAGCTGCATGAAATTAGTTGTAAATACTCCTTATTCCTTTATTTTTCCTCTGATATGAGTCAGCTGTTCTGTATCACAAGGCTGTGTGCCACTTCCATTTCGAACTGCTGTGCTTTGGAGACAGTTTTTACCTGGTGGTATGTCTTGTGCTAAGCAATACACTGAAATCAGAAGCCTTGGGGTAAAGCACTGATAGAAGAGGAAGAAAGGTAATAATATTTCCAGTCCCCTGCTTCAAAAATCCAGTATAGACTCTCAGCCTAGCACTGGCATTTATGAAAGCAGTGCAGAGCAACTTGTCTGTTGTGTTGCTTTCTCTTTATAAACTTTGAAAAGGTACATTTGGAAAGGATAAAGGAGTCATTTTCAGGGAAAATAAGTGTTGAGATCTATCAAGACAGATCAGGCACACTGGGAAATGCAGTGGAAAAGACATCCTGAACACAGAAGTGAATACTCCCTCAAATGGAGGGTGCTTGACCCCACCTGGAGTACTGCGTCCAGCTCTGGAGTCCTCAGCACAAGACATGGACCTGTTGGAGTGAGTCCAAGAGGGATGGAGCACCTCTCCTGTGAGGAAAGGCTGAGAGAATTACAACTGATCAGCACAAGAAAGAGAAGGCTCTGGGGTGACGTAATTGTGGCCTTCCAGTATCTGAAGGACGCCTACAAGAAACTAAGAGAAGGTTTTTTCACAGGGGCCTGGAGTGAGGTGGGATGGATTCAAACTGACAGAGAGTATGTTTTAGACATTAGGAAAAAATTATTTACTGTGAGGGTGATGAGGCACTGGCACAGGTTTCTCAGAGAAGCAGTGGATGCCCCATCCTTGGAAATGTTCAAGACCGGGCTGGATAGACCCCTGAGCCATCTGGTCTAGTGGAAGGTGTTGCTGTCCATATCAGGGGACTGGAGGATGATCTTTAAAGTCTCTTCCAGTACAGGCCATTCTACTGTTCTTGTCCAAGTCCAGAAGCCTTCAGTCAGCAGTGATGGAACTCCACTGATACCAGCTCTCTGGACAAACCAGGAGCCTCCAGGTGCAGGAGCTTTTGAAGTGGGCTGCCTTGTGCTGGTGCAGTGCTTTCCCAGCCAGCTGAGCCAAGCAAAGGCATCCCCACTGCCCCGTCTCCCCTCCCTCAGACCAGAGTGCCCTGGCTCTCCACTGCAACCACTGAGCCAGCCCGGTCCTTTTCCAGAAGGAAAAGGCTCTGACTGGCTCACGAGGAGCACCCACAGCTGGGCAGGGAGGAAGGCCAGGCAGCACAGCGATGAGTGGGTGTGTTGGTGCAGCTGGGTGGCATGAGGTAGGCTGAGGAGGCTTGTGCTGCCTGCTCACCCTTGCCCACCTTTTGTGGAAAAGAGAGAGAGCCATAACCTCATTCATACTGAGGCACATTGTAACCAGAGGGTTGGAGTGCTCTCGCTGGCTTTGTGCCTTCCCAAGTTTCTCCACATCCCTTTCCTCACGCAGCCTCCTCTGCTTTTGCAGGTGGGCAGGCACAGGTCCCTCTGCACTGTGTTTGGCTGGCTTATTTTCACCCAAATCACTCCCCTGAGCTGATTCACACTGTGGTCTGTGAAGTGGTTGAGTTGACGCTGCTTCACAGGCCATGGCAGGGCTGGTCCCGGGAACATGCACTGCTGGGGAGAGGGAGGGCCCCTGCTCCAGGCAATGCCCTGCTCCAGAATCACACCTTACCCTTCCTGTGCGGGAATTGGTTGTAGGGCAGCTGCAAAAGAGCCAAACTTCATCCACAGACACAGCCAGGCACTCCGTTTAAAGTTTTAAAATCAGAATCACAGAACCATTTCAGATGGAAAAGACCTTTGAGATCATCAAGTCCAACCATTAACCCAGTGCCTTGCAGCGTCAAATCCTGTATTGTTTATGACAACTTTTCACCTTTCCTTTCAAGCACAGTCTCAAACTGTAGCAACTCTAAAACCTCACTTGGAGCTGATAAATTTTTAATATGATCAGCTCTGACTGCATACCTGATCAGTCAAGTAGTGCAGCAATGTGTCTGTCCTCATTCATGTCAAGGCCTGGAATACCACAGGATTCTCAGCAAGCAGCTAGTGCAATGATCACAAATAAAGAGCTCACCCTGGGGTGAAAATTAGGGTGGAATAAATTTAAGAGGTCCATTTTTGTTAAAATAAATTTTTGAAAGCTACATTGGAATACATCTACTGCCACAATGTTTTTTTGAGCACACACATAAACTAGAGCCTACTTCTGTACCTGGATACTTGAGCATAGTCACCCATTCCTGGCCAGAACCACTGAAGTTTGAAACCTTGTCTATATGAATCCCAAGCCAACATGAATAGCTTAGCTTTTTTAGGACTTCACAAAAGTTTTAGGCTGTAAGTGTTGTTATTTATTTAGTGACACACACACAAAATAAAAGCCTGGAACACTGCATTAAAGACAATCTGTAATTAAGTTGGCTTGACATAACATGCCTGAATAATCCACGTGACCTGTGGTATGGTCTTTTTCTCCAGGGCTTCTTGATATTTATGTCTACATACAATCAGATTGTGTGGAGTTTGGTCATGTGTCTGGCACACTTAGGGGATACATGTTGCTTTGGTGGCTATTTAATATGCTGTTTGATCTCTTTCCACCAAAAAAATAACAATAATTTTAAAAATATATAAATTGAGTACACTGAGACATTGCAATTAGGAGCATTTAAGACACTAAGAAATTTCTAGGTCAGGTATTCCTAGGACTAGATGGTTTCTGGAAGAGAACAGAGCCAGCTGCAATTATTCTACGTACAGTGAGAACTGCTTCTTTACAGGCCTGAACATGCCTATTCCCCAGCAGTCCCTGAGGTTTTAGTGTGGGAAGGACTGGTGTGGCCCAGTAAAGTGAAGGAATGTGTTGAGATTCTTTTGGGTTTGGGGTTTTTAAAGAGACAGGAACAGTTGTTAGTTGTTGTAAAGTTATTTATTGCATGTATATACCAGTCTTGAAGGCGAAGAGTTTTAAAGTATGAAGTTTGTGTTAAAGCTTTTTAGTATAGGGTCCCAAGCAGAGGTGGCAGCATCAACTATTAGGTATAGAGTCTCAGGCAGTGGCAGCAATAGCAGCTCCCTGACAGCAGCAGCAATAGCCCCACACCTCTTTTCTTTTTTTGCTGTTGTTTATTTCTGACCCCAATATAGGGGTTTTTATCTATAACTTAGAAATCTATTTATAAATCATCTGGTTAGCTAATAAGATAATTTTAAAACATTATTTCTGTGCTAATTTAAACTTAATTTTAAAAGTATGAAAAACTATTAAATACTACGAAGGTAGTGTTAGTTTTCACACAAAATCTACGCATATAGTTTTATCTTGTCCACCTAAAAAGTTCTATCTGTTCTATCTAGAAATGCAGGCAATGTTCTGCTATGTTTTTGTTATGTCTGGAGCTAAGTTACTGAACTTTAAACTAGGTTTTAGGGCTTTAATAGCTAATATCGTTTTTTAAGGCACTTAAGTATATTTTTATTTATTTAAAACTAAAACTTACACTTCTATTTTATGTTTGTGTGGTGTAGCAATGTATCTGAATAGTTTGGGCCATGATGTGCTGCAGCCAAACCCTCTCTAGGCCTGCTGGAATTTGTCAAGGTTACTGAGGCATAAACTGTGCTATAATAATAATAAGAAGCTGAAAAACAGAATACCAAGGCAGTGAGAACTAAGATAATGAACACCTGTGAAGCATGGACTTTTGACCAATCACATTTGCTGAGGGGTTTGTGCATGCCTCTTGAACTGAATAAAAAGATCAATAATTTCACGCGTGGCCGGGTGGACAGTGGTTTCAGAATGTATAAATAGACTGTAAACAATAAATGGCTTCTGTGTAATCACATTGATTCGTCGTACAGGAGTCCGGTCTCCTGCAGTGTGGCTTAATATATTAATATATTAATTAAGATATTTTAATTTTTTTAAAGGCTCTAATTTGATCTTTGTATTTCTCTCTCTCCCTCAGGGACTCAGGGAGGGCTCTATTTAATGCATTCTCACAGATCTGAATGGTAACAATGGTCTTCCTGTGAGAATGAAGGACAGGGTTGCCTCAGTGAAGGTTTCCATCAGCTTTCACACAGATCTCAGGAGGCTCACATGATGATGGTATTGTTCACCTTTAAAACTGCAAACACAACTCTGCAATAAAAGTGGAGAAGGGATATTGGACGTGGGGAGAGCAGAGAGAGGGATGCTGCCTCTCAAACCACAAAGCTGGTGGAGATGCTGGATCCCAGTTATCATCCATTTTGCCTGGTATCCTCTTTGCAACACTGAATGCCCAGGAAAGAAGCCAGGAAACCTGCAAACATGTCCTGACACTTCCCAGAAACAGCTTCAGAGCTTTGACCTACCTGATTCTTTCCCTGAGCCAATGCTGCTATTTTGCCACAAACAATACCAGATAAAATACATTCCAAGCTCTACCACACGGACAAATGAAGAGTGAAACAAAACTTTGTGCGAAGTTGTATCCATTTCATGGAAGCTGTTTTTCTCCACTTAAGAAATCCAGAGCAATCAAAAAGAGCATTTCAAAGCTCAATGAATGATCGCATACATTTGACAAATATTTTGCAATGTGTAACGTGTCAGTTGTAGAAATCAAAAGTGATATTCCCAGAGTAAGATTATGCCTGATCTTGATTGGTCAAATGTTGGATTTGATGCTCTTGGAGCTCTTTTCCAGCCTATGTGATTCTGTAATGCTATGAATCTATGATTTCATGGCAAAGGAGAGATGTGCAGTACAGCTCCCCACTCAATTTGAAGGGCAGCCCCATCACTCCCAGAGTACCCCACACTCTCTAGATCGTACCAGCTAAAATCAGAGGAACCAGTGTCAGACCAGGGCCTTGTAGATAGGAGATACTCATCCTGTAGCACCTTTCCTCTGGCTGACAGCAGCTCTACCAGGTATCCTGATTGTTTCAAAGGACCAAGTGTGCAGCTAAAATGATATCAGTTCTGTGCATTTCGATTCTTACTCTCCACCTGATAATTCAACACTTACAAACGCTTCCATTGCGAGCTGAGAGCTGCAGTACAGCCACGTGCAGTGTCCCTGGTAAAGTCAGCAAGACAAAAGCTCTCTCTGGCGGTACATTTCAGTCGTTGCAGTTTCCTTTCCCTCCCATTCCAAGCATGCCGAGCAGCTCGGTGCTGTCCCTCCCTTTCCTGATGAACCCACCCCAAGCTGTACCAGGATTAGTGACGGCACTGGACCAAACAGCAAGTAGGACATTGTCCTGCTTGAACAGAGCTGAACACACCTGGGATAAGACAAGACAGTACAGATGGTGAGCTGGAAGCTATGTCTAAAGCTGCGAGGTCAGAAAATTTCCAAGTATTGGCATTTATGAGTGTTTCATACATGTCATTAAGCCCAAACACATCCAGGAGCTCAGGAAACAGAATCTACTTCAGGTTTTAATGATTTTATTGTTATTCATATCCTTACGGGCACAATTTCTTACCACAGCAAAATGTAATCTGTCTGCCTTTTTAGTCCCAGGAGAGAGCTTGGAGCAGCAGATACACTTATGTTCAAATCCAATTTCTGTGCGTAGCACTGACTGCTGAGCAGCTACCACTCTAAATTCACTTACCTCTTCCAAGGTGGAAACATAACAAGTAAGTTAATGCCCTGGGAATGAAAAGAGGCAGAATAGCCGCAGCTTGTATAATTTACTGCTGATTTCTCCAAGTACAGTTCACAATAGTAAAAGATTTGTGTTTAATATGGATAGTGTTAGTACAGCTAGCAATAAATTATAAGGCAATATGCCTTCCTGTCCTTTCACATAATGTCATTAGGCACCTTTTTAGGAGGAATGTGTCCTAAATGAAAAAATAAAAAACTTCTACAAGATGAAAATGCATGATACCAAGGAATCCTTTAGTCTCCAAGTCAAAAGCTAAGGCAAAGACTGTGTTGTTTCTTTACATGCATATAATATTCACATCTGTCAACAACAGCCCACTTACATTTGAACACCGGAAAAAAATGAGATGTCACACAGACAGTCATATTATGGCTGTCTCCTTATTAGGCATTTATGTGTATTCAGCACAGGTTTGCCATTCACCATATTGTGTGAACAATGGATTTCAGTGAATTGCCTTCTCATTCCAATGACCTATTTGTACCTTTTGGCACACATATCAAAGGAAGTCAGGAGAGAGCCTGGAGTCAAAAATATCTGGGTACTGCTCAAAAATTCATCTGATTGCTAGTAGGCTGCTATATACATCATTGTCTTTTGTACAGGTAGATACATAGGTATGTGTGTATATATGTAGATATAATACGTGTACGTAGATTGGATTTTTGCTTTCTGTATAATGAACTATCACATGACTGGGAAAATCACATGCAGAATTTCAGACCTGTGACTTCAGCAGAACTGTTCATCGGCACAAATGAAACATTTGCTTAGGTACTTGGTTAAGCTTAAGGTCAGGGTTATGTTTATACTGGTACCTAGGCAACTTGGAATGATGTGCAGGGACAGGAAGATTTCATAAGCAAACTTTTTATTTCATAAGAAATAGTTTCACATGCCAAGATTAAAGAGCCTTTAGCACTTTGTCATGTTTTGGAAGAATTTGAAGACAAACAAATATATATCTTCAAATCTTGAATCTGGTGTTGATTCTGTCTCTGTCATGGACACATAGACAGGTTTCCAGTCTGCCGCATGAGGAAAACTCATTCAGTCTTATTTGTTATCCTTCTAAAGTTTGCCATTCCTGTTAAGTAACAATGCACTCTAAGCACAGGTGGACGTAGAAAACCCCTAAAGCAACCAAGAAATGTGTGTCCTCTATCATAGTCCTAACAATTCTTGCAAGCCTGAATTTCCATGTGTTTGAAGAAGTATTTCTTTGTTTAAAAGATAGATTCTGATGTTTACTTTACGGATCGTTGGTGTGCTCCAGGAGCAGCACGCTGTAGATGGCTGAGAGCACACACAGCTGTATTACAAATATACATAAAAGACAGTAGGCATTTATACTGCTTCTTGCAGAAACATCACAGCCCTGGTGGACAAAGGGGCTTTCAGTGGTGGTTTTACACAGGCAGGGTAGAACATGTATCTGGCGTGGCTGGCAAGGGCTGTTTTTTAAAGGAGGATTCCTCCAGCTGATGTAATGCACAGTGCCAAACTTGGCCTCATTCCATCCCAGCAGTTTAGAGGTGTAAGTGTCCCTGTCACTTTTCATAGTACTTCGTTCATTGCTGAAACTGGAGTCTCACCTAGGACAGTGGGCACCAGGGAAACAACATTTTCATCCATTTCAAAAGAAGATTCAAGAGCAATTGTGATATTTTCTTCTTCTGGCTTACTTCTAGCCTGCTGCAGAGTCCAGAGGGAAGAGTAAGGTGATGATACAGGGGAGGAAACCTCTGGTAGAACAACCAGTCTGGCACTGAATCAGAAGCAATGTGCTGACCTTTGTCTGGAGCAGACACCAAGCACTTGTTCAGGCTTGATCTGAACACAGAAACCATGGTGCAAAGTCACTGTTCACCAGTGACTCCTGAAATTTTAGCTTGCTCATACTTCTCCCCGTGTGTCAAGAGGTGGGGGCAGAGCTTGGACTATGGTCTGGAGCTGTTACTGTCTAAACACAGGAGAAAATAGTGCTGCTGGATCTGGGCTTGCCTTAATGTAAAGCTGCCTGGATCTCAAGCTTTAGCGTGTGTTTTTTGCTGCCATCACAGAAAGAGTTGGCTACTTCTGCTCTTCTTCCACAGGGATTTTGTATTGTCCAGGAAATCTGAGCTTTCCATTAAAGACTCCTTTCCATTCATACTGACACAGATACCATTTCACACACAGAATATGCACAATTTCCCTCTTTTTAGTGCATGATGTCCAAGTGAGTTCTTGTCCTTCTCTTCCAATCCCTTTACAGCCACCCCAGAGACTGCTTCTGGATAGATGGTGCTTCTTAAGCCAACAAGCCAACTTTGCAACATGGGAAATGCAGCCAAGAATGGCTTTACCTTTATTAATAAATGACCAGAACCCAGGTAAACAGGGAGGCAGCAAAACGATTGATTGTGTACAATAACGAACTCACAGCGACAGCACGGAGTTAAACATTAACCTGAAGAAATGAGGCCTTGTGTTTGTAAATGGGTAAGTGGTGTTTATAATCACCTTGTTACTTATACCAGTCCTGTGAAACTGAAAAGCAGATTAATTTAGCAATGTATACTATCAGTAAAATGGTATTAAAGCTTTTCTTCAAGAGCAGCCCTGGGAGAAGGAGCTGGGGGTGCTGGTGGGTGAGAGGCTGGACACGCCCCGGCCGTGTGCGCTGGGAGCCCAGAAACCCCCCGTGTGCTGGGCTGCACCCAGAGCCCCGTGGGCAGCAGGGCAGGGAGGGGATTCTGCCCCTCTGCCCCGCTCTGCTGAGACCCCACCTGCAGGGCTGCATCCAGCTCTGGGCTCCCAGCACAGGAAGGACAGGGACCTGCTGGAGCCAGGCCAGAGGAGGCACCAAGGTGGTCAGAGGGATGGAGCAGCTCTGCTGGGGGGAAAGGCTGGGAGAACTGGGATTGTTCAGCCTGGAACAGAGCAGGCTTCAGGGAGACCTCATTGTGGCCTTCCACTTCCTGAAGGGAACCCACAGGAAAGATGGAGAGAGACTATTTACAAGGACCTGGAGTGACAGGATAATGGGTAACAGCTTCAAACTGAGACAGAATAGGTTGAGAGGAGATCAGGATGAAAATATTTACTATGAGGGTGCTGAGGCACTGGCACAGGTTGCCCAGAAAAGCTGGGGATGCCCCATCCCTGGAAGTGTTCAAGGCCAGGTTGGATGGGGCTCTGAGCAACCTGGTCCAGTGGAAGGTGTCCCTGCCCTTGGCAGGGGTTTGGAACCAGATGATCTTTAAGGTGCCTTCCAACCCAGGCCATTCCATGATTCTATAATTCAAGAATCACTAAAACATTATATCCTTAAACTAGAGAAGCAGTAGAACTGAACCATGGCCAGACAGAATTGTCTCCTCCCTGTCTCACAAATCTAGCTCTAAGCTGAAACAGACATTCAAACTTCAAACCAGTGTTTAAACCTGCACCTGCTGTCAACCAAAATGCAGCTTGGGCTGCTTCCTACCAAGCTTCCTCCCTTTCCTGAAAATCTGGCCATTAAGTTTGCTTAGTGGTATTGTCACATAATCTGTCTTCTAGACACAAACACTGTCAAAATACTGTTAATTAGTGTATAAGAATCTATTGGTAAACTAATGTTCCTTAAAAAAAAAAAAAAACAACAAAATGAAAAACAAGCAATTAATGAATTGGCTCATGTTGGAGCTGTCTGCTGCATTGTACAAAGTGCCTGCTTCACTGGACAACTAATCCAAAGTAATCCTCTTTTGAGATCACTGATTCACCATCTGATTTGTACTTTGATTTGCACCAGGAATGCCTGCTGTGGCAAATTATTCCAAAGTGGCAGATTAGATTATATTTCACTGCCTACACTTTGATCTCCAGAACCTAAGAGACAGCACAGACTTTACAACAGCTGATTAAATAAAACTGAAAAAAATATGATCCACACATTTTTATGAAGTCTCCTACTGGGAATAAACCTAAAATAAACATCGTATTTTGGCAGTCACACCTCAACTATCTGTGAAAGGAAGGTTCATAGATTAAAAGCTTTGCTTTTAGCTTTTCCATAATCCTATCCTCCAGCTTCCCATTTCCTCTTTCTACCTAATGAGTCACAATTCTGTCAACATCTCCAACTAATGCCTAGGTATACTTTCTCTTCTTTTGCTCCCACAGCTCTTGTTGCTGGAACAATTCTGACCTGGTGAATGCTCTGGACTTTGACACAGGAAGCCTGGTTTGGAATTATCTTTCTGTTGCATGGCCCCTCTTCGATCTGTGGTATCTCACTGAACTAATTGCTGACTTGGTTCCCCCTCTGTAAAATAAAGACCACTCCCCTTCACCTCTCAGCATTTGGTTGTATTTATTATTTACATTTCAAGATCTATGTGGTAGGACAGGTTTCTTACTGTTTGCCTGTAGTGTCTAGCACAGTGAGGCCAGTCTGGGTCAGAACATTAGACTCACGCTTACCACAAAAATAGCAATATTATTTGCTAGTGATAAGAGTAAGTATGTTTAATACTTTAATGAAGTTAACACCTGAAAGAAGAACATTATTCGATTTTTGCCTTACTACATTCCTATTTCCTAACTATATCATAAAGGTTAACAACAATGCACATGTTAATGTGTATGTGTGGTGGGTTTTTGTATATAAAATACTGTGGGGGTTCTATGGGATTGTTTTACTTTTGTACAATTGTTCTGTATTCTTAATCAAGTATTTCACCCCCAAAATTGCCCTTTCATTAATTAATTCCAGCAATTCAAGACTAAAGAGAAACAAAATGAAGTATCATGAGGTACACTAAGACTGCAGAATCTAGCACTTTCTTCATAGTTGTATGTGCCACTTCATTATCATGAATGTGTAATATCAAGTTATTAATGTAGGAAGTTTTGCCATGTATTTTTTCTTCTCTTCAGTTACATAGATTAAGTTAACATTAACTAAATCCATAAGGTAAAACAGGATTACAAACTGGGAATAATGGAGTATGAAGGAGATAAAAGGACAGAAATACATTCATATTTCAGAAAGTTTTGGATTCATGGCTATGACACTTTGTCATATCTCGTGAATACACAAGGTGATGGTCCCTGGATGAGGTACAGCAATAATAGCAACAGTCATTTGAAAAACATTGACATTACTAATTAGCTTGAGGCTGACTTTATGAAGCCTGTCAGATTTCTTAGGTAGCTGTATGATATATCCAGCAGAACTGATAATTGGCAAGAAGCAATTAACCACATTTCTCTCTTTGGTGCCTGCCAAAAACATTTTAACTTCCAAATAGCAACAGTTCCAATGAATATAAACAAATGCAAACTTGTCGTGGCAAGTTGAGCTGCTTATGTAGTGAATCTGATTGAAATTGATGTTTTCATAATGCACCCAGGTTTGATTGACAGAAATTTCCACAGCCAACCACAGCACATCCTTTGCATCGCTTTTAATGAAGCTGCAGTTTTCATTCTTAGCTACATCTTGTTGCCTGAGCAACAATGGTTTGGATTTGGCTTTCTTTGTTTCTCAATTCTAGTCAAATTAAACGGGGAAAGAAAGAAAGAAAAAGCCAAACCAGCAGCACGGAACTCAGCAAAAAGTGCTGTGCTTTTCTAGCCCCATCTCCCATAGATTCACTGCCTACCCAAATTGTGCCCCAACAGAAACGAAAAAGAAACAAAAGGGTTCTTGCTGCACAAGTTTAGAGGCACAGAGCTTCAGCAGCAGCATCTATAAGTTATGGCATATGTTGGCTCTAGCAATGAAGTTGCTTGACAGGGAAAATAGGAAAAAAAAAAAAGAGAAAGGCAGTAAGGTAAAGAGGGGAAAGTGGCCAGCAGGAAAGCAGCAGCAGGGTCCATGAGGCTTGGGAGGCTGCCTCCCATGCAGCAGTTGGCTGTGATGAGGGTGATGAGGCCTTTTTGCCATACTCTTTCAGCAGCACAACGCACCAGTTCTTACCAGCCCAGCACCCCTGACCACCAGTCACATCTGGGTCTGCAGTGCATGCTGAGGTTACCTGGCCAGGGGGGACTGAAGTGAGTGGCATACAGAATTTTCACACAGGGTTTCCAAGCAGTTCTCCAGTGGCACGAGCCTTTCCTCTGCTCAGACAGAAGTCAAACTGACAAGCTAAAGACAACCCCAGTCTGAGTTGTGTTTTTGCTTTTTAAGTCTTATTTTTCAGGGCTTGTATACCAGAACCATGTTGTCATGCCTTGGTTGTTCACTATGAAGACAAGAACTGGAATCTAAGCTGTTTCCTTCTTTTCTTTTTTCTTTTTTTTTTTTCCAGGAGGGGAGAGTTCAAATGCAGATTTTCTGAAAGCGTCTGTTTAACATAACATGCTGTTTGGAAATTATGCACTTATACCCCAATGAAGATCTTTCAGAAAAAGCTCTCTACTGAGAAATATGTTAAGCTTGATATTACTTTTCCCATCAGAATAAATTAATTGCATGGAGAGAAAATCAGCCACACTCAAATGCATGGCTTGTTATATCCTATGAATTTCTACTGTGCCTTAAAAACAAGTAACAAACATAAAGTGCATTTCCTACAGTGCTTATTGCTGGATAGAATTCATGCCAATTACAGGGTTATGTTAACATCTCTAGGAAAGCATGAATAATATCAAAGCTGGGAAACACTTTTATTTTGTTAAATATTATCTCACATCCTTCACAGTTCAGATAAAGGAAATAACAGTTTGACATCTAATTGATGTTACTTTAAGTATCCAGCCCTATTTTAGTATTATGTAAATCTTAACATGGTATTAAAGCAAAGTCATGTAGTAAAATTGGAAAAACCACCTCAGAGAGTGCAGAATTTAAAAATATATACACATAAAATACATAATATAAATATGCATAAATATGTATATGACATCTAAAATTCAATAATAAACAGTGTAACTGAAGACATCTTAAAAATAGAATGAAGAGCAGGAACTTTAGCAGAAATGGTCAGACAAGCAATCCTAACTGCTTAAGGTTTCAACTGTAAATTCCTTTTATTAAATACATTTTTCCCTGCTCAGCTATTGTTTTAGTGCTGATTCTTATTGCAAGCCTCTCTTCAGTGATGCACTCTTGAAATCTCGCTGTTTCTGAGCATGCACATTCCCCACACATGAATCACCTCACAGCAGGACAAACCTAATCCTTATTCTTCCGCATGGAAGCACAGCGCCGAGCCAGAACATTTGGGGGACACGACGGAACAGAACCCGACACCGCTCTCTGTGTGCAACACATCCTTCATCTTCTTCCACACACTTCCTTCCTCCAGGCAGCTCACTGACATGCCAAAATATGGCATTTTGGTCTAATACAATAGGACAACAATTCACTTGCGAACAATGCCTTTTATGAATAGTAATAGCATTGTCTTAAGTCAAGTAACAGTCAGGCTTACTTTCCAACTAAAAGGGTCAATGGAGTTGATCCTGAGTGGATCCTGACCCCTAGGAGGCAGGGAATGTGGTTCTGAATCTCATTTTCCCCTTGGTGCCCTGAAGCTCCATGCTGTGTCAGCCATTATCCTGCTACTCAAGGTAAAAAAAAGCAAAACATGAGTTTTCCATCCATTTATAGCAGTAGTCAGGGAGTCTGGGAAAGGTGAAAACTCTCACTTTTGCAGAAAAGTCTGACATCACAAGGCATTCAAACCCCTCCAGTATCCCTTTCTGGCCCCACTGTCCCCTGGATATGGGAGGAAGAGGAGCCCAGTACACCTACCTGATGTCTCCTAGTTTCTTTCTTACATGTCTCCAAATTTTTTAAAGAAACACTAAACTATTACCATTTTCTCTTCTTAGCAGCAGTGTAGAAAATCACATGTAATGATTGTCATTACTACAAATACTTCATACTACAAGTACAGATTTTTGGTTAGCATTTCCATTTCTCAATAGCATACAAACTAGGCCAAGAGCAGCTCCTGCAGAGATCTGCTCAACAGTCATTGGAATGTGTGACATCAAGATGAACTTGTTGCTTACCACACCTTTGCTCTACCCAGGTGCTTCCCAACAGCATCTCCTCCTCTTCTGTGTCCAGGTGGAAAAGCTGAAGGTATTACCTACCTACCTACCTTTCTGCTGACAGATCATTCTGCTGGCACAGTAGAAACTGTATACACACAGACACATCAAATTAACCCCAGTAAAAGCCTACCCAAGCTCATTTAATCCACCCCCATTAGCTTATTGCACTGAAGCCAAAGCAGAGGCCCTAGAATGACAAACAGCCATCAGACACTAACACTGGTCACTGAAATACAGCACTGAGAGATGACAAAGGATTCCTCTTTCTTTAAGGGAAAAAAAAAAAATTCAACCCCCAAAAAACTTGAGCTAAGTGTAAGACATCTGCTATGTCCTAGGAAAGTAACCACCCCACCTCCTGCAGCACATGGTCCAGGGCGAGAGACCAAGAGCTTGGAACTGTGTGGCAATTCAAACTTCTCACAAAAGGCCAAGATTTTGATCTGGAGGACAGGCAGAGAACAGAAGTCCCCCCCTCAGCTCTGGTTCAGCCCTGGGACTAGAACCACCCAGGATGGCAGCCAGCACTACAGGGCATGGTGTCCATGGTTTGGGACTGCGTGCTTGAAGCTAATCCAGGGCACAACTGCTGTGGACCAGTGCTTTGCATGGGGAGGGATAATGACAGGCAATGCTCACTGTTAGAGACAGTTAATTTTATAAAATTTTGCTCTAAGGTTTGAAACTAGCCTAGCTACTTCTAAACACACCCCTTCGTAGAAATGCCTAGTTCCTGATTTAAATTATAAAAAACATGTATAAAAATTACGGAATTATGGATTTTAAAGTGTGAAACTTTTTTGCCTGTCGTAGGACAGGATTTGATGTGTTAGCGCTCCCTTTCCCTGTTTCAGCAACTCACTCCTTTGAGGAGTGCTGCAAGGCTTCCATGCACCTCATCTCCATGTTCATGTGTGACATAATATTTATTAGACTTTCCACCTTCTTTTCTGTTAACCTCAGAAGTAGGACTATTGGAGTTTATGGAAAAGTTTGATTTCTGATAAGAGGAGAAAGGTCAGAAAAACATATGTGAAAGGAACACAATTTCTCTGTAAGGACAGCAAATTCTTATTGCATTAATAATGACTCAGTCACGAGGACAGAGAGAAGACATTGTCAAGTTAGATACTCAGAAAAGGTAAAATGCAGAAGTGACCCAATGTTAATGAAAACAGCAGTAATCCAATTATTATATTTTTGCCAGCCCAAACTTTCATGGCTTATGTTGCGATAATTGTAATTAATGTCACTTACTTTGTGGCAGGCAAATTTTTCATAAAGAACATGGTACATACAGCTCATTGTAAATATTTTTGCATATGCAGTGTCAGCTCACGTCTAGCTGCCTCCTGAGCATTAATGCAGCCTGTACTGTATTGCAAAAGCAAGCCATTCAAAATAAATTACTTGAGATTTTTAATGTATCCTATTTTCCTGTAAACAACGAAAGTTATGTGAGGAATAGAAATGAACTGGAATGCATGACACTAAAGTTGCAGTTATGCTATGTTAACAGTGTTGTTAAAACCCAGTGAGCTGGGTCTCCAGCCTGCAGATTGCAACAAGCAATCTTTGAATGTGGCACTGAGTTATAGTGAAAGATGCCGGGGCTTCCTTTTAAGTAATGATTTCCCTCTTTACCTTCCACATGCTACTGGAGTTGAGATTGAAGTAAGTTCTTTCCCTCTGTTTGTGTTTGACCCACCTATATTTTGTCAGTATCACAGGAGAGCTGGAGCCTGCTGAGGGAACTGCAGTGCCAGTCACCCACCTGCGTGGCTGCTGAAGCCAAAGGTGGTTTGCCCACGTGGATGTTCCACAAGATGCCTTAGGGAGAGACTCGGGATTACTTCAGCGTCACATGAAATAACTGCATACATTTTTTGCAAGTTCATAGTTGATGACAACATCAGCATTATCAACTACCATCTCCTTTAAGTCTTAAAAGGAAAGTGGCAACTGCTGCCAGCATGCTGTGTGCAGGCCCTGACTGGAGCAGGGTGCCCTGGGAACACGCTGTGCATCCCTACGAACACTCAGGAAGGCTCATATGTGTGGCAGGCAATGGGGTGCACACGCAACACAACGCCAGCTGTGCATCCTATGCAGAATAAAGGGTTTCTGCACATGGTAGGAGGGTAGAATAAAGGGTTTCTGCACAGGGTAAGAGGGTTTCTGCACATGGTAGGAGGGTAGAGGTGCCTGGAAACGCCAGTGCCAAAAGCTGAGGAGTCTGTACTTTGAGCACCACAGCTGAGGAGTGCCATTTTTTTGAATGCAGAGAGAATTTGGTTACATGCATCTTTTTTACAGGATCACAGAGCACTGAAGCTGGAAAGCTCCTCTGGAGTTTGCCTGGGCCAAGTACCTGTGCAGAGCAGGGCGGTTGAGTGCCTTGGGCCCTTTTAGCCCCACTGCTGAAAGTCCTTTGTTGTCTGCCTTTTTCTTGTACTTTGATCCTTCTTTCCACTTTCACACTGCCTCCTTCCCCTGTTGTCAGCACAAATACCAGTGCAGCTGCCTGCTGAACTGAATGATGAATGTTCAAACTACACTTCACCATATGTAAGCAATTTTAAACCATATCATGTCTCTGATGTGGCTCATGGCAACTGCACCAGTGCTTAGGCTGACAAGACAGGAGGGAGCCCAAGGCCAGGAAAGAAGAGTCAAGACAGGCTGGGCCAAATCTTTCTGCAGCATGCCAAATGCTGCCATTCAAAATGCACACACCGGAGCCACAATTTGAGGCTTCTTAATTTTATGCAAATACTTACAATGATACCACTTCAGACATGGATACAGCTGCAGCAATGTGAAACTGCCTTGCACTGGCATAGCTTCTGAGCCTGTTGCAGCCACAGTGCCTGCAGGGCACTGTTTGAATCCAAATCCCCCCTTGACCATGGGACAGTTCACCTGGTGGACTGCCTGGCTCACCTTACACTGCACAGAGCACGCAAGCTGCCACCAGGGTGGTCTGAACCCACAGAACCAAGCTCAGTAACAGCACACTTCTTCCAAAGTTCCACATGACTGCAAGGCCTGGCCACCATGGCGGAGATCCCGGGAAGCATGAGAATGGCTGAGCACAGCACTGCTCCTCAGACACCCGTAATTACAATGGCTTTGGGAGAAACAGAACTGTTTCAGAAGTGGTCTGAACGAAACGGAGAAAAGGAGCAGCTCGATCTCACAGCTCCCATTTGGTAGAACAATGTCATATGCAAGGATGGAGTGAAAGCACTTCTAGTTAATCTCTTTGCAGCAAAGATACAGCTGCTCTTGGTGATAGTCAGGCTTTGGGACTCTCCAGGTCCAGGCCAGCATGCAAAACATCACATGAGATTCTTCTGGGTGTGAACAGGAGCACAGCTACCAAACAAACACATGCTTAAACTCTCCTGTAACAAGCAAGTCCTGGCAAGAAGCACATGAAATGCACTACTTCTCCTCATTTAACAGTGCTGGCACAAGAGTCAGGGAGTTTTCCACCTGCTGACTGTGTGCAACCAAGCTGTTCTATGTATTACAAAAGATAAATGGCTGAAAAAATAACCTATACCAAGTAAAACTCTCCCCTGATATTTCCAGCCACTCCTAAACAGCCACAATAATCTATAGAGGCACAACCCCCAGGCTTAACCATCGGATCTTTCAAACCTGAGGAATGTGGCAGAGAACAGACTGAGAGTGAGAAGAAATCTTCAGACTTTGTGTGGCATCAGACAAGCTTTCAAACTCGTGTCCTGCTTACACCACAGCAACACAAAGCTAACAGCCCATACTTGGTGACCTCAGGCAGGGCTGACTTCTGGACTAACTACCCAACACAAAGCACCTTCCAAAAAACTCAGTATCTGTGCATCTGGTAAGAACATGGGCAACTCTTCAGAGAGATGACAAGAAAGTTTTACAGTTACTAATTTCTTGGGGAAAAAAAAAATAACGCAAATTTCTTTGCAAAATTGACACACATTTACCTTCAATGACAGCAATATTTATTTTTTTTTTACTTACAATATATATCTAGTAATTTAGATAGGAATTTAAGTACAAAAAAGTTTATTTCACTTATTCCTTTAAGAACATACTTTAGTGCAGCAAGCTTTGCAAATTTTTCTGCAGATAAAAAGTTCTACAAAATTCACTTTTTAAACTAAACTATAAGCTTGCACAGTTACTCCTACCTTTCTCCCACTTTCTTTAACACCAGCAATTAAGTACTTAGATGATGGTGATCATTGAGGGCAGGAAAAGACACTTTCTCATCTTATATGGAGCACACCATAGCATAAAAGGTAAATCCTGTCTACAAATCATTACATTACAGAACATACACTAAACAGAACAGGCAGTTGCTGCTTCTTGACAAGGCAACTTTCATACCCATCCCAGTGGAATTTTACCCTCATTAATTACTTGCCAGATCCACTCAGAGACAAGTTTAGGCAGCATGGAGTCAAAGGAGAGAATGAGGAATTAAATATTTTGGCATGAAAACAAGTGCTTCTTAAAGGCAAAGTATCTTTTCCGTAATTACAACGTTGAACTTAGATTTGGAACAATTTTTTTTTAATTGGCTACTTGAGCCTGTGATATTTAGAAACCCTACACATTTCCATTTTTCTCAAGAAATTATTCCTGTTTCCTTAGATGATTTTACTTGCCTGTTCATGTGCAGTGACAAAACTAATTAAATGGAACTTCTGCTTGACAGCATCTGAGTTTATTCTAGAATTAGCTGCGCTCCTCTCAAAAACAGAAGCAAAAATAATTTAATAACTTTTCAACATTATAACCACCAGTTTCTCAATGGATCATGTGGTTGCCTTCAGACCACAGCATAACACATGCCCCTAGATTAACATTTAAATTAATAACTATGTATTTACAATAGTTAGAAACCAGCACCAGTATTTCTCAAGAGCACAGACAGATGTAGTTAAAGGCAGGTTTGAGTCTGCATATGCTCACTGCTACTGCCTAAATTCCATGTGTCCTTCAGTGTGCTCTGATTTATGTGGACTGTGACAGGCAATGAGTTACCAAAAATGCCCAAGTATCAGTGGGATACCATGCTCCAAAAATTTATTTCATAAATTCCAGTCCATTAGATCAGATTACAGTGGTCTCATCCTTACATGGTTAAATAAATTAATATTTTCATTACGGAATCAATACCCAAAGTATTGACAGGAGGCAATGGGGATCCTGTAACCAGCCTGGTTTAAAGAGCATACTCTTCTTCCCTCTGGACTTCTGCATGGGAGGAGGAGGAATAAGGAAGTGCACAGACAGGAATTACCACACCACCTGCATTAACAGATTATGCTGAAGCATGTGTTAACTGTAACATTCAAGTATATTTTATTAAGTGTTATAAAATATATACAATCTCAAAACACAGTGCATTTTGCACACAGTTTGTAAGCCCTCATGGGTATCACTACAGCATTCAATAGATGACACTCTTCCTTATGAAATCAGCAGACCAGAAAGCTAGGAAAACCCAAAGCTACTCTATTTCAGATTACAATCTCCTTAACACCCCACTACTTAACGCTATATTTCTGCTACCTGAGTTGATTTTGTTAACTTCACAATTTTTTGCATCTCCAGGAATGGGGTGGGGGAAGCAGAGAGGAGGGATGGTGCACGCTTTTCAAAATACAAAAGTAGTAAGAAAAAGGTCAGGAGTGGCTTTGTAAACTTTGCATTAAAAATATGAAAAAGAAAACATTTGGTACTTACAAAACTGAATACAGCCTACTTAAAAATCTTGAATCTAAAGTCAGATCAAGTAAAAAAACCCCAGCACTTCATTTCATAATGTACTTCAGTTTCACCATACTGGAAAGTCATGCAAAAACTGATGCCTGTTTCTTCATGTTTATACCACTGTTATGTCACCAATCTTGTGTGCGATGTCATACTACAAAAAGAAAGAATATCATTAATCTATATCAACAAGAGGCTAGATACTGTAACATACAGTAATTAAATGCACTATTCATATCATCACCCAATTTGTGGTCATTCAGATAAGGGTTTATACCAGTGTCTGTTAGCAAAAAGATGCAGTGGTGCAGCAAATTGAAACTTCATTTATCAGTGGGTTATAAATAACTGTAAGTTTAACTTGACAGGAAATTTTCAGTATCTCGTGGATTTCCCAGGGCATACCTACTGCATTGCACTTTTAAAGTACCTGTCAAAATCCACTAAATGTCTCTCTCCTAAGTTTCATACCAGTAACTTGCATTGTCAAAGAACCACACAGTTCTCTTGTTTACTGCCATGAACACTCAGTTTTCTCAAAGTGCCTCATCCCAACCTGCACACCTGCTCATTTCACCATTTCTTTAAGAAATCAGTTCTAGTTCCTTGAATAAAGATATTGACTTTTCTGGGGACAATGTTTTATACAAAGATAATAAAAAATAATTCTTTGTTCCAGTTACAGTTCTCTATCAGCTCTGTATTCTTTGAGCTCATATTCTAAGACTGGCATTGTAAGAAAAATGGTAACTCAGCATTTTTGCCACATCTCCATGCTACAAAATGCACTTTCTAGATTCTGCCTTTACCTAAATGCCGATGACAGTCACCAGTATTAATTCTGCAAACATGGTAATACACCAGAAAACAACTCTTCCTAAGTAATAATCCACAAATGTATATGGATGTATTGTGTTTACTGGAAACATCTCATTTTCTTACTGAATTTCAGCTTATTACAGGCCTTTGTATGATTACACCCATCCTCACAGATTTTTAAGATGTGCCTCAATGCCACAATAATTTCTCCATAAGAGCAGTAATTAAAACAACTGACTCAGGCTATTTCTGCAACATCTCACTTTCTTCCTTGCACACAGTCACACTGCAATTAGAATTACACATCAAATGGAATCTTCCAGTTTCATGTGACAGTAAAAGGAACTGAGTGCCTTCCCAAAACTTTGCTTGGAAGAGTAACTCAAAGCAGCAGCAAGTTCTGCTCGGCAGGAAATCACGATCTTTGGCTTCTTTCTATTTCAAGCTATTACCTGGCATGAGAACCTGCTGTTCTCCGAACTTCATTCTGGCTATTGTTCACATAATTATTGTTGTAGGGAACATTAAGGGGTGCATTAATTGGGACTGAACACTGAGGCCAGAAGTGTCCTTTCTGTATTCCTGTCTTTGCACCATGGATTGCACAATGCTGCTATTTCCCACCTCTTGCATTTATAGTTCTCAAGTTAATAATTAGCAAACATGCCTTCTAAGTAAAGTTCAGCCGCTCCGCACATAGTCAATCCTATTCCATTCTGCTGGAAGAGCCTGAAGAAACAGTGCTCTTACACTCCAAAACACTTATAAATCCAGCTTTTCTCAGGGATAGGGCAGGTGTGCAAGCAGGGGTTCACATAATGCTGTCCTCCATCAAGCTCCTCTTTGCTCCATTTCATGAACGAATCAAAAGACAATTAGCATACCCTGCTTATGGAGAAAATTCTGCTACGTGGCACACAGAGAGGAGCTGGGACAGGGGAATAGTTCTTGATACCCCTGTTGTTTGGAAAAGCAAATGCTTTTTAAAATCTGATGCTTAAATGAGCTAGAAAGGCAAACACAATCTGTTCTCCCTTGCTGCACTGCCCTGATACTTTCAGTCTTGATTTTCTTTTCCTTTCCTTCTCATCCAAGCAAATCTCTAGCAATAAAAAAAAAAATATTAAAATGAAGAAAAATGCAGTCTGGCAAGTGAACCTCAGCATGCAGCTAGAGGCTGTTCATGCAGCTGTGATAAAGAATAAATAAATAATAATAATAAAAATTTAAAACATCCACCTCCCAGTATTGTAACTTATAAACAAGATGTGCTAAGTCCTTTGGATCGTGCAAGGAAAACTATCAGTTAATAAGAAACTACTGTCTGCCCAGGTACTTGCAATCAGAACCCCACTAAGTCTAAGCTGGAAAACCAGAGGCCAGTTTGAAATACACTGTATGAAATGTAGTTTAAAGTGCTTAATGCCTAAAGCAGAGGCAAGGAAAATGGGCTAGGAACAGAAAATACGATAGAAAGTAGAAAGGAAAATGGGCTAGGAACAGAAAATACGAAAGAAAAGGAACGACCCTCCACAAAAGCGTGATCAAAAGCAACACACCACACTCAGAAAAAAAGGAAAACCTGCCTAAAGCTCTGTCCTGCTCCAGTAGTGAAATCCATACCGCAGTCAGGAATAAAAAGGCAGCATGTGATAGAAAGAGGAAGGTCAGGCACCAGTGTAAGTGGGAAGCTGTAGGCAAAGCGTGTGAAACACCAGGGCCAGTGATGCCAAGGAGCTTTCCACCTCTCTGGTTGTATCTGAGCCTGTCACACAGAGGGTTAGACACCTCCAATGTCAGTAACAGTGAAGGAAAATACTCGAAACACCTGGAGTCTGCATTTCCATTATTTCACTCTGAGAATACCTTCCAAGACACCTGCAGTGAGCAGCAGGGAAAAGGTGGTGAGGGAGCATCAAATGACTCAGTGGAGTGATGAGGACACTTCCCCTAGCATTGGCAATGGTTTTGGGGGATCTTTCACTCTCAGGAAGCCCCCTAATGGGATCTGCTCAACTATTATTTTTCCTACAACCTGAAATACTCAAGGAGCATCACAAGTACTGGAAGAGTGACTGCTGTCAGGACAGAATTAAAAAGACAGGAAGCAGCAGGGGACAGAGACAACCACAGATGGTCTCATCAAGATAACTATCTTAAAATACATCTATTTCAAAATTTCCAAAGATTATGAAAGAAATGGAAATAAGTACTAGATGGACATCTGGTGAAGACTGAAAAGACTCGCCAAGGATAGCTTTAAGAACAAATGACAGTGCAATGGGAAACCCTAGTTCCAAAAGTCACAAAGAGTCAACAGAACACTCCATTCTAACAGCTATTAGAGATGATGAGCAAAGAGGATATGTCAATGCCAATAGACAATAAAAAATAATAAAAAAAACTACCACTCAGCTAAGTCATGACAGAGCCAGGACATCAACCCTAATTCTCCAGCTTATCAATCGGAGTCATCTGCCTTTGGATTATTTTGTTATCACTTTTATTGCTGGTGAGTGAGCTTCTGTCAGCCATGTCAGGCTGAGAGAAGGATGTCCTCAGCCTCCTTGCATGTTCAGCAATTTCTCCCCCACATACAAACCATAAAGCCAGCAGCAAATGAACTAGCTCAGATGGTTGGCACAGACATGAGATGTTGACAGAATTAAATTCACACGTAGAGTGTAATGACCCAATTGTCACTGTCAGTTGAAATCCCAGCTTGCTCAGGTAGCACCAGGGGCAGGGAAATTATGCTAATTTCTAATAGTCAACAAAAGGGACTGTTGAGCATAAAGGCTGTAACCCTCCTCCCAGCCCTTTCATCTAGGAATAAAGGATTTTAGTGGGTTGGTTGAGATTCCTGCCTGCCCACCCAGTTCAGATGTGCAAAGACCATAGTTAAAATAATACACCTAAAATACTTCAAGTAGCAACATAACCTTGATTTTAAAAACATAGAATTGCTGTCTAGAACTTTGATGCCTTCCAAGTATGCAAATCTAGCAAGATCATAGCTGTTGGTTATCTGCACAAGAATCACAATTTTCATTGTCTTGCTACTAAATGAAAACCAACAGACACATTGATGATCAAGCTGAGGATTTCTTCCCTAAATGAGCTGCAAATGAAGAAGAAGAAGAATTGGTGATCTTAACTTCAGTCTGAAAAATACTGACATTTTAATGAGTAGCTCTAAGGTCTGCTTCATACTAGGCAATTGGGCAACAGTTACACCTATTTTTTTGGTAAACAAAAGGGGTGTAGAAGTATGTACTTCAATCCTAGCAACTGTGTGTGTACAGATGATATAAATATAATGTTTCTCATCACAACAAACCTATCAAAAACTACATTCATAACTCAACTGTACATTTCTAGAGCTTTTTGTTAGACCTTATAAAAAAAAAGGTTTGACTGATGCAGTTTCTCACCTCAGTTATTTTCCTGAGTAAACAATAATAAAATAACCATCTGGCACCTTAGAAGGTTCCTCAGCTTTCTGCTGGAAAACACTCTTAGAAAGTCACTGCAGAGCACCAAACAGTTGGTCACATTTAGGCACAGAGAGATGGGGACAGAGGCTGCCAAACCATCAGCCGTAGGGGACACTCATAATTCCCAAACACAACATTCATTACTCTGTTTCCATACAAAGCACTTATATTTAGCCATAATTTTTTTTTTTCCCCCAAATGGGCTGGAGACAGTATGGAAATCCACAGCATTTTTTTGTTTTTTGAAGTTCTGTTTTAAACACAGTGAGTTTTCCCATCTTAAACAGGAATACAAGATCATTAAATTATATGGGTTACCTAAAGAGGTCACCCAAACCACAACTCAAGTCCGAAGCAAAAGATATTGCAATGCCTAAGCAAGGGACAATTTAATTACAAAGTACAAGGACAAAACCAGGGCAAGACCAAACAGTTCATTTCAAACTTTTGAAATGTCCTGGAATGGACTTTTTGAAATGTCCTTTTAGTAAGTCTGAATTTTTCTCATGTACCAACAAGAAAGAGGGAAGAATATGTGAAAATAAACTAATTGCAAGCTTTATTTTATATTTTACAGATGAGATGAACAGGTTCCAGTCTTGACAGTTACAGGATTGGAAGTGACATGGAAGGGCATTTTATTTATCTGGAAAAGAAGTGCAGTGCTAGCAGCCATAACATAAGCTTTTTGACATGTTTCACAAACCACCAGCTGTGCCCCAGAATTGGCATCTTCTTTAGCAGTCAAAACAATTCAGCAATTTTATGTATTCCCACTAGTTGCCTTTATTCCTAGTCACAGGTATCGGCTTCCCTCCCACCTGAGCTATTGTACCGGGAAACAGAAATCTCAAAATAATTTTATCTTGATCTCCTACAGCTAAGTAAGGCATAGCATAAGTGTTTTGACTTCAGCAAATAGTTTCTTTGAAACACCACCCACTCAGCAGCTTGAGGAGTCATCTGTGAGTGGCTGGGACTGCAATCAGAGCCCTTCAACATCGGGAACAAATGCTCTGCTGCACAATTTAACTTCCTTGAAATCTGACTAATCCCAACTACTGTTTCACAGGTAAAATATTACCAACTGACACAAAACAGGGAGATTCAGATCCCGGGATGGGATAATAGTTTCAATTACAAATCACTGACCAGGACAAGTCACAAGCTGTAAAGAAGTGTTGCTTCACTTGTACAGCAATAACTGGCCACAAGAAACGAAAGCTCAAGTTGCTTTCCTACTCACACAGAACCTGACATAATTGAAAGCTATTTACTAATGGCACTAAATTACTTTTACAGCTCTTTACCATCAGATTGAGTACTCCTTCATAGCAAATTCTAACCCAAGTGACCACCGCACCCCTGGAGACATTTGTGCCCAGAGCACCAAAAAGCTGAGCTGTCTCCATTTGCCCTGTTTGGAGTGCTCAGGAGAATCTACTTTCTTCTGCTTCTTTATACAGTACTGTTAATAATAATAAAACCAGAGTCATCACCTGCAGAAATTATGGATGGTAGGCAGAGTACAAGGCTCTGCAATTTAAGCAGTGAAGGTATGCTGGCTACATAAGCAACTCTGAATGCAAAACTGTTTTGCAGACTCTAAAGACCTCTAAGCCAGATGTTGCTACAAACCAAAGCAGGGAAAGGCTTCAAGATGTTGCAAAGTTCATGCATGCTTCCAGAATTGTTATTCCACAGAAACTGATCAGACTCGCTGCTTTCCTTTCCCCATTTTGCAATTAGGAAAAATTCTCTGGGAAAAAGTACAAGACCCTTCAGGTACAGCAGTTGGCTTCTGCTCTGCCTGCAGCTCCCCAGAGCCACAGCATCCAGCCCTGGAAGTGGGACAACTGTCAAGGCATCACGCAGCTCCCTGTGCTTCCCAGTGGACACACTGCCTCCAGAGGTTTTTCCCCTAAGAAAAAATTAGATTAACGTCTGAAAGCACATCATTTTATCTTTGGTAATGTCTCTTCTAATATTGCCACTTTTTAAAACTGTTACATAATCAAGTTGTGTAATCAACGAGCTCAACCTCCTTACAAAGCTGCTTCCCTCCCTCCCTCTATCCATCCATCAACCCTGGCATCATGTAGGGATCCTGTAAGAATTGCACTGCTTTGTTTCCCAGATAATACAGTACAATTGTCCTTCATCTGTTTCTCTAGACAGCACTGACCAAAAGAAACTTTACTAAAAATGAGGACCCAAATAGCAGCTGCTGCCACTAAATACTACTGATTTTGCATATCCAAAGCAACATGACTAGTGCTTCAACAGCTGAAAGCTGAAGTCTTCAAAATACCAACTTACAAGGGTGACACTGACTTTGATTTTCAACGATATAAAAATCAAAAGCTCCTTAAAGGCTCCCTATTTCCCGAAACTTGACTTTGAATGGAAGTCAGAAGCAGGGACAACACAATCCTCCAGGCCAGTTTTCTGCCAGAGTGGTTATTTTATAAAATTAAAGGTTCATACTCTTCTCCTGGTAGCTGTGCCTGCACCATTCTGTAAAAAGCCTGAAGCAAATTAAGAAGAGCAATAGAATCATCATAACTCAAGTACACACATTATTTTTATATTAAGATGCAAGTCTTCATGTTTTGAGAAATCACCTACGGTCATACACAAGCTAAAAGTAGTTTTAGAATAAGCTGAGATTGGGAAAGGTAGGCAACATTCATAGCTTTGTTTCATCCTATCCTTACTTCTGCTACTTAATCAGCTAGTTTCTTTACAAACTATTCCGCTTTATGAATTTTACAGATAGGAAACAAGGCTAAGTTGCTGTCATTATCTGCTTTTTAAAAGAGCCTAGCAATTAACTGCCTAGCTCTATTATCATAGAGCTTTAAAACAACTCAAGCTGCCCCATCAGGGAAACCAATTAGAGACAGTAAACTCAAAAGACACAGCCAAGATGTTCAGAGAAACAAACAGCCAGACCTCACATGACACTTTATCCAAGGCATTGCCTAATACACGTATAAGGGACCACAGAGGTTCTGTAGAGGCACCAGGTGCTGAGTGCCCTCTGTTCTGTCAGGACACTCAGGAAAGTTCTAGCTGTTTTGCTGGAATTCCACAGACAAGCTGGAGAAAGGACTCAGCTTCTGGTTCACAGTCACCTTTCTCCAAATAAAAGACCTGAGGAGCAGCTGAGGCATGCAAGAGCCATCTGTGACTAAACTGCCACCCTACGTTCAAACACTTCCATCCTTTCCCAAGTCTTGACATGAATGTTAAAAAGAGTGTAAGAAAGGTTTCTTAGAACTCTATAAATAGAGATAAATCTGAACTTCCATTTTTATTGGGTTTCTTTTGGTATTTAAGCATTAGTCTTAATCTGAAATTAAAAAAAAGAAAATCCTAGAGGTTTATCCACCAATACTCCATTTAACTTCTCATGCTTGTGCACACATGTATTGGGTTTTTTATATATACACAAAGAAGTGACTGGAACATCTATCTGGCCTGGCCCAGAACACATCAATATATGAAGATAGGCATGCATTATAACATAGGAACATGCATATATTATGAGCAAATGTAAGCGAATTATGCTTCAAATTATATTAACTTAATGCATACCATTAATGCAAATAGAGCCCATTCCAGACTTTGGATTTCCAGTCAAGATGACACTGGAGAAATCACATTAATCTCAGGTAAAATTACAAGGACAATAATCAGTTGGTTTGCAAGGCCAAGCAGGGCAGAGCATCCCGAGTCAACTTCATCAAAATTGAAAGAGATGCAAATTAACACATTAGCAATAAAAACCCCAAGCATTTTATCAACATACTTTGAGTGCTGTCAACCTGCTTGTTTGAACTTTAAAAGACAAAGTTCAATCAGTTTCAGGAATTTTTGGTTCTACCTAAAATAAAGAGGTATGAAATCTAATCTAAAGTTCTTTTCCAGCCTTAAGTTTCAGAATAACCATATCTACAATAAAAAAACCACACCTAAAAATGCATATTTTAAAATATCTAAAGTTTTACTTGCCTTGGAAGGGGATGGGGGGAAAGCAATAAATAAAATTATTCATGCCAGCATGGTATACACAGCCATATTTATTAGTTCACTTCCAATTACATAAAGAAAAAGCTGAAGACATATACAAGTGCTGCTTTAAAATAAAGACAGACTACTGTTTTCTCCAACAGTTTTATTTCAAAAAGTACACAAGTCTGTCATGGAACTATAGCATTTTAAAATTTTGGGTTTTGTTTTTTTTACAAATTCACTCACAATACCTGTATTTTAAAATACCATCCCCCCAAAAGTGTGAATATAAAACCTCATACTGAAATTCATATCAATGTTCAAAGTCCATGCTTTGTGCATGAGAAATGTAACGTAACATCGTAACATTTTGGATCCCAGGAAGTTGTTATTGCTCTGATTTCAGCTGAGCTGTGCCTCAGTGCTAGGGCACTATTCAACAAAGGGCCCCAAAAAGCACCTATCAAGTGTATAAAACAAGGTTTAAGTGACACAAATAGCATAATATCTTTAGACTGGAACAAAGACCTAGAGTGATCCAGAATATATACACTGCTCAGAACAAAACTAAAAGCTTGTCATGGAGACCAGTAATATACAATATTCAGCATTACAGAAAAACTTGCAATTCAGAAGTCTTACTTGCACTATTAAACAGGAAGCATACATCTAATATGAATGAGACTATCAAGAGCTGAGAAAGATGTATGCATTGTACATTTCTTTCAAAAGTCATGTTTTACCCCTCCAAAAAGGCATTTCTGTGCACCACACAGTTTTGGAAGAAGTATTTGTTTTTGGGGAAGGAAGTTTCACACAAGTATCTTTAAATACCCACTGAAGAAAGTTGACAAAAATTCTTGTAAATGTATGGACAAGTGTTACGTAACCTCTACAGTATTACAAGTCTAACACTTTATTCACACCATGCTAAAATTGAGGGGTTTCTTTCTATATATAGTAGTCCTCAACAGGCAAGTTTACAGTCATGACATTAACTAGAGGTTTCTTGAGCTCACTTAAAGTATTTACACAATGGTACTGCCCTCCCTCCCCTTTCCCCTCCTTATTTTTTAACAAAATGAGACTTTAAAAATGCCACATCCTAACTGGTATATCAGCTGCCATTACTTCCTAAAAGTGTTCTGTCAGCAGAGCTCTCTGTCACATTGGACACCTCACATGTTTAACCAGTTCATCTCCCACACAGCTAGAAATTACTGTTAAAATATAGTAGCTGCTTTGAGAATCATAATCCAGTGTAAGTGAACAATCTAGTGACAAAAGAAATAATTTATAGTAGCAGTATTATGTTTTCATAGTAGTGTTGCATCCACCCAAAAAGGCATGATGATAGCAACTTGAGGCAGAGTTTACCCCAAGTCAGAGGTTCTATATTTCAGATAAGGACTATGTCAGATTCCATTTCTTTCATTTTTCCATGCAATTACATAAATAGACAGACACTGTCAAGGCTGCTAAGCCTAACAGCCATGCTCTGAGGGCACATCAGGCTGTCCTTCTGCCCATTTATTATTTTCCACAAGCTGACAGAGCATCAAGCATGTGTAAACTCTGCTCCGTGTGCTTTACTGAGACAGGTTTCTGAGTTTGAGTGTCCTAGGGCTTACCTGACTGTAAGTTACAGGGTCTCAGGCCTAATCAAAAACAAACCAAAACAAACAAAAAAATCAATTTAAAAAACAAACCTCGAACCACCAAAACACATAGGCCCACAGACGGCTTTAGGAGGTTTGCTGCCTGGTTCCTTAGGTTTAAAGCGCTCTCTCAGTCTGTGATTCACTTTAGTCTTGTACTCAACTTATATTTGTAGTAACTATACCCTTTTCATTAAGAAAGGCCTTAGTTTCAAGGTAAACAATCAGTGTATAATTAATATCTTGGAAGTCTCTTCTATCACAATAATCAGATGCAAAAAGATGTCTCCTCATCTATAGTTCTTCAGAAGCTATGTTTGGCACATTTACTAAGCCTATTATTTACCACATAAATAAAAGTCAATCATCCCTCTCATTGTACAACAACTGAAGAGCTTTCAGGAACACAAACACTCAAATCATAATTAGCAATTGAATGAGTTGAGTGACATTTTGAAATACAGAACAATACAGAGAGAGACACTGAAGTTCACATCCAAAAATAGGCATGAAGAGGTATAAATAGTACATAAGAATCAAGAAATCAGATCACAGTGTCATGTTTTAAGAACTGTACCATCATCTAAGCACCTGTTCATACAGTATGTTTAGGCACCAGAAATTTAATAAAAACTGGAGTTACAATCAGGCAAAGTTTATTGACAAGGCACACATGAAAGATAAAAAATCTGATCTCTAACAGTATCAGTTTACAATCTAAAAAAGTCCCAAATGTGTAAAACTAACTCTATATTTCTTAATAGCCATTCAAGTTTCTAAATTCAGTATGAAGGGTACGTTAAAATCATGAAATTGTTTGGGTTGTAAGGAGCTTAAAGATGACCTTGTACCAACCACTGCCATGGGCAGGGGAATTTCTTTACATTAATAGTGCCAGCCAAAAATTGTGCACCTATTTACAGATAGGACAAAACATTTAGTACTAAGCCAAACAATTCATCACAGAGCTATAGGCAGCTATAGATAAGCACATATTAAACCTAGAAGTCTGGGGTAAGGCTGTTTTCTCTCACTGTTGCTACACACAAATAATCCTAACATCTTTCAACAGGCTGTTCAAATATTTCCTTCATCAACATCAGTGCACATACTATAATGCATTTACAGTTTTCCAAAATACCTTGCAGTTCACAATCTCTAGCTAGAGTAAGCTAGCTAAAAGAACTCTCCCCCACCTGCTCCCCAGCACAAGACAAAGAAGGTAAAAAACAGGAAGGAAGAAAGAATTCACAGATTCAAACTGTACTGAGTTTTAAATGGAGCATTTGCAGGTATATAACAACAGTCATCAGAAGTCCTTAAATACATGTGAAAATCAGACAAGGAATTGTTGTGTTTCTTCTGTATTGCTTTAAGCTTGCAAAAATGGGAAGAAGTGTTTTCAATCGTGCAATATGAGATTTGTATCAGCAATTCTGAGTAATTATTTTCTCTCAGTTACATGAAACTCTTGCTCTCCCACAGTCTGAACATTGGTTCAGAATATTTAGGGCTGTTAAAGAGGCAAGGAAAAATGAGTTTTGAACCCCTTGCAAATTCATACAGCCAGACATTAGCATCTTGAACAAGGACTGACTACTTTTTAGGTGCATATGAGAAAAGTTGTTTCCACAGTGGTTAGAGCAAGAGGACAGATGTCAAATACCAGTTACTTAACAGGTTTCATCAAATCCCAATGGAGCTTCTAGGAAATTGCTTTGGGAAAAAACCTAAGAGCACTGCCTTGGTATCTAACCAGGCATTGGAAAATGCAAGGTACAATTAACTTAAAGACCTGTAAAAAGATAAGTTAATTCATTCTTACTGTGACAGTAACACTTGGTCTGTAGGTTTTAGAGCTTAGATACCTCTACCAACAACCTGATAGGACCTCTTGCATCAGATAACATAAGTATTAAGTTATCTGACAGGACCAGAGCTAGTTATTGTAGAAAAATTTGTGTTTCAAAGAACTTGCAAGGTTTCCTGTCACACTTCCACTCACTGCCATTTTAAATTCAGAACAGTTCTTAATTAATTAATTTAATTAATTGAACCAATCAAATAACTGTCTGCCCCTGAAATAAGAGCTCAAGTACTCCAAACAAACATCACCAGGTTAAAGAACCACATAAATACTCAATTTGAACAGAATTCAAAGTCATCCTTGGTATTTCAGCCCCCTGCAACTATACCAGACAGTGGCCAACTTAAAATATTTCTGTTATTCCACAACTGGGAATAAAGTCTCAGGAACTCTGAGAAACTTCATGGTCTACACATGATATGCTTTTGTTACTTCTCACCTGTGTCTCACTGTTACACATTCAGAACTGTACATTAGCTGACAGTGTCAGAACCTCCTCAGCAACCTACCAGAGGTCCAAATACCTTCAGTGTCCAATATTTATTTTTGAACTTCAACGCTTTTAGCAAATAGTTCAACTATCATATGCGAATCAGTTTAAAATTAAACATGAGAATTGGTGGCTTTTCAAACTAACTTGTATATTTTCTTCAAGGAAAATTTCATGCCAGTGTTTAAATGAGGGATAGAACACAGTAGTTTTCTCTAATACTTACAATGAACACTTTAAAAAACAGCTTTTAAATTAATAATATTTTATACTATCGACCCATCTTTGCTTTGTGCTGGAATCATCACAGGAACAGCTCCCATTCTACTTAAATTGGGTGCAGCTACCTTTGAAGGCGCAAAGGCTGGGTTTTGAGCAGGAGCACGTTCAAAGTCTTCACTTGGGACTTGGCTATATGGAGTTTTGGTATATCCTTCCATGTTGGAAGGAGACATTGAGCCCAGGGAAGAACGATTGCTGCCGATGTAGCTGCGAGCTGTAGAACTGCGACTTTTTGGAGGTGGAACATCTTCTCTGAAATGGAAAAAAACCAAAAAAAAATCAGTTGCAGAACAAGTGTTCAGTCACCATTACTTTAAAATGAATATTCAGGGGTTTTTTTTCCTATTCTAATGCAGCAGTCAAAAATACCCTTATATCTTTCTTTAAAGCAACAAAAACCCCCCAAACACTCAATATTCATTGCCTCTAAAATGTTTGCTGAAATTAAGACAAACCACAAAAAGTTCTCAGACAAGCCATTAGTGTGTTATAATAAGCTTTCCAGATTAAGACAGAAATCTCAACAGTTAAGTAACTTATTTGCAGAAATACACATTTAAAAGTTAATCTTCCAATAATACTGCTCAGAAACTAGAGACACGTTGTTACCTGATATCATGATGTACTTCTTTCTCATATTTCTTCTCTCTGTGCTTCTTACAGAAACAGAAGATGATAGAACCCAGTACAGTGAGACCCAGCAGAGTTCCTATAATAGCTCCAGTAATTATCCCAGCTGTATTTACGGCTAGAATGGACAAATAACAATACTGTTTGTTAAATGTCAAAGTTATAAGACCTTTCTTTAAACATTAAGCCCAGTATGTTTCGCATGAGGCAGGTCAATAATACATCACTGAATCAAAGGGGGAGTGCTCAATCACATGCATTTAAAACAGTAAGACTTGAAGTGGCACCCACAAGTTACATAACAGCATTGGGGTTTTTAACCTTTTAGGAGTTTAGAGGAAAAGACTGTTCAGATTTAATGCAAGAACACTGTGTGACTATTACACAGCAAACACTTACGAGGGGTGACATTCAGCTCAACAGAACATTCATCCGTGCCAACTCTGTTTGAGGCCACACAGTTGTATGTACCAGAATACTCTCGAGAGGCATTTTTCAGAAGAAGTTCCCCTGTATTTTTATCTACAAACAATGGAAGGTAGAGGTTTACCATTTTCCTGAATATAATTCCATATTTAACATCACAGAATTATTAAACCAGCATATACATGAAATCTTAACTTAAATCTGCTATATGAAAAACATCCAGATGGAAACAGTTCTATCATGCTGTAAAATGCTATTGTTTGTAAGTCTTACCCCATTAGGAATGTATTCCACAGCATTTGACTTGCTCTATCTGCTGAACAAGTTAGGTAGTCTCTAGATTCTTTAGAACACACTCAGTGTCCCCAAAACTACATTCACAAGCCCAAAACTAACATGGTTTTAATGAGTTACAAGTCATTCTTGCACAATTTCACTCTTGCACTCATTCTTGTCCAGCACTGATATTGCCAATTGCTCTTTTTGTTACCATGAGCCAAATCTGGGATGTGGAGAAAGAAGGGGCATAACCACAGTAGCCTAAAGTCTTGAGTGGTACAGAGGACATTAATGATCAACTGATTCACTGTCAAAACAAGAAATAAGAGACATCAAATAGGAGACCAGGAGTCAAGTTCAAAATGAAGAATCAGCTTCCTTTGTAGCTGATTTTTAGGGATCTGTGTTTTAAGATATTATATACTCTAATGGAGTGCAGAAGCTTACAAAAAAACTGGAGATTTTTTGCTTGTTTTAAATCAAATTGAAGCCAATCTGAATTCCCTACTGTCCACTTAAACACAAAAGTAAAACCATCAGCAAGCAGGAGAACTCACAACATCTGGGCACAGGTGAGCATGATACTGCAGCCTAATAGTAAGAATCTCAAAGCTTGACACATTTCCAAGCATGAATTAAAAACCAGAATCAACTCCAGCTTGTTTCAAAGTCAGTTTTGTTAGAGGGCAGAAGTGACATTTAATCTTGACTACTCTATAGTAATACTAACCCAGAGATGCTTACAAGTCAGGATAAGCCAAAATAATATCGCAATCTTTTTAAGTATTTCAGAGTAATAAATGAAGTTTGACAGTACTCAGCATGGAAGTGGCAGGAAGATTCTGTGTGCCAGATACTCTCCTCCAGTCATAAGATAAAAGTGGAGATCCTTCTTGTGACACACATTTCAAGGTAACGTCTTTTCCGATCTCCTGTGATCCTTCAATGGAACATTTAGTCCGTGCCGGCTTTACTAATAAACAAAACATCACTGAATTAATAACAGTCACAATCAAAAGGTTTCCTAGTTGTGTTCTAGTAGCCAGTCCATTTTGTTAAAGTTTGTGCCACAAACCATTTCTATGCACAGAAAGATTTTTCTACGAAATACGAATCAGGTGCAGAACTTCTAGAAATGCTTGTTATTCTAAATATCATTCCCTTCATTTCCCAGAACAGAATTATGCCCATCCCTCCCAAGGCCTCAGTAATGACCATAATCACCACAGATTCAGTACAACACTGCCCACTGAAGCTTTCATTTCAGACATTGAAAATAGGGTGGAATAAATACATAAAAACATCACTGAAAATTTAAGAAAAGAAATTATCTTACCAAGTACAGTCAACTGTATTTTTTTGCTTTGAACTCCAGGAGCCTTCTTCACTCTGCACTGATATGTGCCAGTGTCTGCTGCCTTTAAATTCAGGATATCCAATGAACCATCACCAGATCTGGGATCAAGATTAGTAAACTGCATTCGCCCAGTCATATCAGCATAATATTGATCATAAACCCTGTCTACAGAATACATAATTATCTATAAAAAAAAAAGAAATATTATTCAGAAATACACTTAGTGTGCAAGCATTTAAAATAATTTTGTCTCTGAATTCTCAAGTTTCTTTCTATAGTTTTAACCTCAGAAATAAGACTAAGTCAAATATCTCTATTTCAAAATATCACCACACACAGCATTATTGAATACTCCAACCAAACACCTGACCAAATACCAATATGTCAGCATTGACTTCTGACTGAAAGAAAACTGTTTAGAATTGCTCCAATTTAACTCTGCAAAACCTGCCTACTAATATGAATCATCTTACTTATAAGGCTTTCAAAGACAGGAAAGCATTAATAACTGAAAGAGTTAATATATTTAAAATTAAGTCCTCATGAATCTGTTTTCAGTAAGGAAGATAACGCAGGTACAAAAGCAAAGTTCGCTTTTTGGAACTGAAGTGTATTTAATTTGGTAGTTCTTCATTAGAAGGCAAGTTTATAGTAAAAAATGTCTTAACATTTCATCCTTAATCTGGTATTTCAAAACTTCCACTAGATTTCATGTGACTGGTGCTTCAAAGCAATTTAAGATCACAAGCATCCCAACCTGAAAAGGTGGAACTTTAAAAGTCAGTAAAAAAACCTCACACATTGACCTACTCAAACAACTGAATTAACATTGTCCAAAAAGAAGTCTCTACTTACTATTTGTTCATTCTTTTGATTATCTGCTGGTATCAATACCCACTCAATATCTAGTGGGCCTTTATCTTCGTCCGAGAGTTCAAAAGTACATGGCAACGTAACTTTCTCTCCTTGTGCTTTTTCAAACATTGATTGGTCAACTGAAGTTATAGTTAGGCTTCTTGTCAGACCTATAAAAATAGATTTTTATGTTTTGAAAACAAGTCACACACAATTGTTCACTGTAAGTGCTCTGTGATGTACTTTTCCTGTATGGAAATCATGCCATCAGTCAGACTTGTCACCGCTGAAGAGAGCCTGTGCAGATCCTGTCACCCAGCACAGTGCAAAGTCCCTTGCTGCTCATTTGGAATTGCATCCAACAGGCAGCTACATCTTTCAAGCCATACTTTTTTTTTTTTTCCCTACACAATTCGCATCCCACACAATCCTAAACTAAACATTTTCAGCAGCAAGCTTTCAAGTCACCATATAATCACCTCACCATTACTCCCTCACTGTAAAATGAAAGTATGGAACAGCAATGAAGTCTGCCAGGATAGACAGAATTCTTGAGAAGTCCTGGGTTGGAACTAAGTTACTTTGCCTTGAGTTATAAGGGCTCCTCTATCTACAGGGAGATAGAAGGCAAATTAATCTCTTCCAAAAATCTCCATGAGTTTTTTGCATTTGTTTGTGTTTTCTGCTTGTCTTACTCCTCCTAAAAAGGCTGTGCAATCCTTATCTGCGTGCCTCTAGGCAAACATGCTTCCAAACAACAAATTTTCCTAATTCAACCCTGAAAAAGAATTCCTATAGTGACACAAAAGATCTACTCAAAAGGCCTGAAGCAAGATTCCCCCTATTTCACCACAAACACAGGCTTCCCTTATATCAAGTGTACAGGCTTGCACATCACAGCCAGGACATGGAAAGCATACCCTTAGTTCATGATGGACACTGGTTTGGCACTGTTACATCCACTGTTCTGTCCACCTTGCTGGAAACCAAGCTCAGATTTTCGGTCATTTTATCTGTGCGGGTTGCTAGAGACACACACACAGAAGTGACCACAGCCACAAGAGCTGCAAGGCCACCAGGAGAGTGGACAGAGGAAGATAGATGGCATTGGTGCCTTTTACAGATATAAAGTAACAGCCTCAGATGAAAAAGTTTAAAATCATTTTACACTGTACTGTTATGTTCTAACTTGCACTTCTCCATATAACAGAGGAGCTCCAGTGAACTAGAGGAGCTTCCTGCAGTAGATCATTGAATATGGTGAGTTGAAAGGGACCCAAGAGATAGCCTTCTGCTTTATTAAAATTTTGCTCTCTAGCAAGTCTTTGCATTCTCTTCCTGATGACAAAACAATGGGATCTTTAACAGCTATTTTAAAAAATCCTTTAGAAAGAGAAATCATCTAACATACTAAATTCCAGACTACAGCCTGCAAGAAAAGACTTTCACAGTAGTTAATTACTAAGAAACTAGGTAGGATTATTATGTTTCCTAATAACTATTCATGGTATTACTTTTCATGACATTACCTTCAGTCTGGGGGAAGGAAAAAAAGAAAAGAAACACCAACCAAAAAAGCCCACATTAACTTGAGGTAGGAAAGAGATTTACGTGCAATGTCTCTTACCCACAATGTACACCTTTTCAAAGACAACTCTAATAGGTTTGTACCACCTCTTTTTTGACCACAGTAAACAGACCTGAACAATTAATTCTCTGCTACTAGGTTGAATTAATACTGTTCCCTAAATAATAGTGATCTCCATGAACACCATTGGTTGACTTGTCACAATGCTATCTATCCCCTCCTAAAGGATCTTTTCAGATTTCCAAACAAGTCATTCTAAACCTCTGAATAAGCAAAGACAACACTACAACTACCTCTGTTTATGGGTAGATTTAAAGTACATTCATGTTTCCATAACACACAGTAGCATTTACATTATTAATGTAAATTCCTGAACTGTTTTTTCAGCAACTTCCATACTCTTCTGTTTCCCTTCCCCCACGGCGTGATTAGGGAACTGTAATACAATCTTCTCAAGTTCATCTCCGAATTGCATTTCTGCATCTTCAACATTACTGTATTAAAGAAAAGGGATGTGAACTCAAGTACAGTTTAAGTGACTGATAATGAAATACATTATGATGTTACTTACTTCCTTAAAAGCCTCAAATCTGTAACCTGGGAAATTAGCTTTCATTCTGAAGTAAATCACTGAAGCAGAGCTGCTGCTCTGTGGCAGCATCTCCAGTCACAGTCACTTTGCCATCTGAAGTCCCCTAACAAAGGACCACAGCACACACATTTGCTTTCCCCACAAGAGAGCCTGCTGAGAATTTCACAAATGGGACAATTATTCATGTAAGAGCAACACTCTGCCATCTCACAGCAGATAGTGGGTAATAGAATTCATACTCTGAGGATGGTATGACACATCCCTACTACTAAAAAGTATAAAACCTGTCTGATTTTCCGTTGATACCTGCTGAAACACAACATGGCCAAAAAATGGACAGATGAGTATCCATATGCTGATTTTTTTGACTACTTTTCTAAACAAATGGGATTTGTACGATCAATGTTTTATTTCTCTCCCTCTTCAGCTGTTACTTGTTCATCTCTTTGACAATTTCAAACAAATATAAAAGCAGAAATAACAGTCCAGTACAACCAGAAGTCCCCCAAGTACTCATTTGTACTGACATAGCTAATAAGCATTAGATTTTTCAACTATCTCTTGCCTCTTCATTGCCAGACAACTCATGGGAGTATACTTTCAAAGTGGACATTACACAGTTCCATGGCAAAACACTGAGAAAGTGGCAACTGGGAAGAAAAATTATGTCAAAATCTGGAAGTACTACATTTCAGAAACACACTCCTAGGAAATAAGGACTCCAGTAGTCCCATCTATAACTGCTTGGCAGCTTGGTCCAAGTGCTTTAAAAGCCAGAAATAGAAAACGTTTCAGTTTCTACTACAGCACTCATTTCTGTGATCCAAACGTACAAATCAACACAGCAATGAGCCAAATAAAAGCAGAACCCAACAGCCTGAAGAGCCTTGCCCAAAATAGAAGATTGTCATAAAAATATTTTTAAAGTTTCAATTTTTGATACTTTTGAAGACCAAGTAGTATTTTCATGCACATTGACTGCATGCAAACATGTCAATGAAAGCTAAAGCACACAATCCTCAGGATAACACCCAACAATCATTCCTGCACGTGAAGCCTCCAGCACACGCTAGCTGCTAAGAGAGGTACTCGAACATTGCTCTGAGCCTTCTAATTATCAGAGCTTTTCCATAAATCTCAATTCCTTTCTTACTGCACATCTCTCAACACCTCTTTTTCATTACACCAGTGTTCCATGGTCTTTTTCTTACAGTAAGGCTGCAAACACAAAGCTTTTCTCCACTTTTTTTTTTTTTTTTTTGGGTCAACATCAGCATGCAGAAGCAGCAAACACCTCAATTAAGGTACATGTCAGAGCTAGCTGTGCTTGGACTGAGCATTAGCAGCAACACAAGGGAGGGGCAGGTAATACTAGTTGGACATTCCCTTCTGCAGGGAAGACACACATTTGCTGCCAGATACGCTGGAGAAGGAGGCTTGGCCAGATTTGACATATCAGAGACTGTCAAGGGTCCTCTGACCCTTATTATCATCTCCACTGGTGCCTTTTTCTTTTCTGTTTTTTTTTCCCACTTAATTATTGCCTGCTATTAAGAGACCTGGATGGAGCAAATCAAGTGTGGCTAGAAAACTCCAGGGGCAAAGGAGGACATGTGATCCCAGGTGATGCTTACTCTCCTTGCCCTTTCCTGTGGACGGGGAAAAGGCTTGTAGAGACACATCCTTCAAGCTAAGAACTCACTACAGGAATGGCACTGCAAGGAGCACTGACTTTTATGGCCACAAGTACCCCTGAGAAACAAGGGCTGCTAAGTTAGAAGTGGGATCCACTCAAGGAAGCAGGATATGAACAACCTCATCAGAGCTGGTGAGGAGCACTGTAAATGAGAGATCTAGCAGGGAATGGTAATTGAACTTTGCAGTCAGGGAAGGAATAGAGACTGAGCCATGGGAAGTACCTGGGCCAGGCTGGTGGAAGGAGGAGAGACCCTGGTGAGGATAAAGCATGTTAAAAGGGAAGCCACCGACAGCACCTGTACGCAGAACTGACACGAGAGTGAGGCGTGTGGGACAGCCTGCATGACTGGCACTTTGTCATGAATGGACATAAGCGTTTTAACAAAGCCAGGAAGGGAAGAACAGCACTCGACCTGCCCTCTACCTGTAGGAGCAGCTGGAACACAAAAAGCTGTTCTACAGGATAGACAACAGGCTAGCTAAGAGCTTGTGGGTCAGGATTAAAGGAAAGGACCGTATGAACAACATCACAGTCAAAGTTTGTTACAAATCACCTGGTCCTGGTAAGAACCTGACAAAGACTATTTCAGCAGTCCTAGAAAGTTTCTAAAAATGACAGAGACTGGTTACTATTTCACCTCCGTGACATCTTCTAGAAGGGCAACACAGCAGGAGATAAAATCTTAGAGGTTTCTGGAAGATTTCAGCAGAAAATAGCACTAAATGAGTCAATCCCCATTTGATACTTTCTTGAAATTGCTTTCAAGGAAAAAACCCTGAGAACTTGCCAGGGATGGGATCAACAGCAGCCTTGACCATGAAATAGTGACGTTTAAAATCCTGTGAGAACGAAGGCAAATCTAGCACAGACCCTGCACTTCATATGGGCAGACTGACTTACCCAGGAGCTGGAGTTCTGTGGGATCCAGTTCCAAAAAGCAAAAGAGCTCAAGAAACCTGGGGAGTATTTAAGGAAAATTGCTAACCACACAAGGAGTACATCCCAAAACCCAGCAAAATAAACAGATCAATCAGCAGCTTGGCCTAAGGAGGAAGAAGCAAGAACAGCCTATCAAGGGAAGAATACACAAATATTGCCCAGGCATGCAGCACCCCTGCCAGGGAAGTCAAAACACAATTAAAGCTGAAAGCAGCATGGGATTCCAGTGCCACATGTAAACCTTCTACTATTACATGAGCAGTAAAAAATCAGAGAGAAAAACAGGACAGCTGATAGCTGATACAGAGAAGACCGAAGTAGTGAGTGTTGATGCTGTTTGGAGCACAAACAATTCTGCAACTGCATTAAAGATCTACACGAAGCCAACACACATAGTAACAAGATGACATTTTCTCCATTTTCCCCAAGATTTACCCCTTCAGTTTCCAATCAAATCAGGGAGATTCTATTTATTTCATTCCCCTAGTATGCTCCTCAAAACATGAGAGGATCCACTGTGGTATCCAACTGTTAGTATGTGACAGGCAGACATTTTATCACAAGCTGAAGGAAGGTTTGTATTTGTTTTGGTTAGCATGGTTTAATGGATAAAATTTCAGACCCTTTTCAGACACCTTTTCTGATTTAGACACAGATAAGTGACTCAAGTCATTTATCCCACATTCAAATATGCTTAGCATTAAAATATCTGATTTCTAACTGTAGCAAATAAATCACTGTGAAGTGTATACTCAGAAGCACACAACAAGCTCTCAAGAAAACCCCTGAAAGTCAACTTTGAAGTGCACCTGATCCAAATGACTGTATAGTGTTTTCAAAGTATTTTGCAAGGAGAACATGTGCCATATTCAGCTGGGGCAAACAAAAGAATGAATATTTGTGACTGGTTGAGAAGAGACAAGCACCCTTCACTTGATGAAATAAGTATTATCCCTTACAGACATTTGTATTAGAAGAATATGTGAAATCTGAACATTCAGATTTAAGTTTCTTAAGGTAGAATAAAATATTCTTTTTCTGGGGAACTGGCCCTAAAGAGCATTGCAAACTATATCTGTATGACTGAACAAGTTTTTCATATGATTTCTGAAGGGGTGCAAACCCACAGTAAATCTTTAGAAAAACTCTTCTGTTCTGAGAATCTGAATTTACTTTTAAGTATCACTCAAGTAGAACACAGTTTAGCAAACTACATTATTATTAGGAATAATCTAGAGAAAATTAAATATTTTATGGAATCTGATAGAAGCTGTTTTCTAGTATAAAAGACTCTTCAAAACACAAAGCAGACAAAAAATTAAAATGGAACAAAGCTTTATTCATTCCAACACAAACATAAGCAGAGCTGTGATATATACTAATAAATAACAGAAAGCAAATTACTCGATGAACTACTTATACATTTAGTATTTTCTTATTTAATCGGGACACACTGAAATTCTGCATTGCTGGCTTACACAAATGTAAGCGTGCATCTAAATTTGGCATTAAAGTTTCTGGCATCAGGTAGGGCTGTGCCACAGAAGGGTTATGTAACTTGGCAGACAGAGTTTCTTCCTACATGGGGAACAGGACAGTTTCTATGTACACAGAGTAAGAGCTGAGTTCAGAGATGCTACTGTACTTAGTGTGATCCACCTGCAACTGCATCTTCAGAGTACTTTACTACCAGGCTTTCCAAAATCAGTCTTTTTTGCCAATACCTGACTGCAACCAGGCAGAGGATCTAAATATATAAACGCTTTTCCCACAGAATGTGGGCTTAAGTAGCAAGTAATGATCACAGCCAGAAATGCACATTAGTGCTTTGAGAGACACAAGCTATAAAATTCACTTAAGAGACACTTCAGCTTAGACTTTTATTTCAAATGCAGGTTAGAGATGTACCTGTGATCAAATTTTTTCACGGGGAAGATTTCAGTCTCAAAAACTACCTCCCCAACATCCCCGCATTACTTCTGAATGTGCCTCTTCTCAAGAGTTCACCTCATACTTTTCTCAGCTAGCTGTAATGACTTTACAGAACAAAGTTGCCCAACTCTCCCCTTTCCCACCCTCACTCAAACAGTTCTACATCATCTTTTTTCAAACCTGCACTTCTGAACTCAGGCCCTGTAGGAGTGAGTAAAGTTTACACCCTTAGCAAGCAGGGAGTATGCAGGGAGGAAGGTACACGTGGACGAGTGCCTGGCTGAGGAGATTTCCCCATGCTTACTGACACAATCTAACACAAAGTCTCCAAGGCTGAAACCCCCACAAGCGGCCACCATCCCACAGTCATCTCCTGCTTCCTCACATACCAAACATCAGCATCCTCAGCAGACAAAGGGAACGCCTGCAAGGCAGGGTCCTGCTGATCAAGTAACTGGATTAAAAGCTGCCTTCACAAAGGAATAAAGGGAAGCAAATATTTGGCATTACTTATTTTAGTGGTTTTTGCAGCACCCAGGAGCTAAGTCACATCAGCACAACTGACATGGCCACAAAGCTGCAGTTATGCAATTTTGCCACAAATGAAAAACAAAACCACATCCTAATTTTATCAGTGAGATCCCTCCCAAAAAGGTTAAAAAAAAAAAAAAAGCCGTTTAAAAAAAAGGCCCAACTTCACATCTGGATTCTCAGTTTCTACATCTTGCCTCCAAGAGCAAAAGGACCCAACACAGTTACAGCTTTCAGAAGCTTGGGCCCAAAACACTGTGAAGCTTTGCTCAATCTAGCTCTTCACATGTCATAAACTCTGCAACACAAAGAGCAGTCCCTAAACAGTATCCTTTAGCTTAGTAAATGTTCAAGAACAATGTCAATAAAAAGGAAGTTTAATAGAAGGATAAAAAAATTATCAGTCTTCTCTTTAGAAAGCAAATTCAATCGATTTGGGGATTTTTGGTATGAGAATGAAACTCAAAAATGTTTCATGACACATTCCAAAACACATATGAGTTCAATACACATCCTATTAATTTAGCCAGGTACCTAGGTATCAAAGAATCCTCAGGCTTCACAGTAAACTCAATGGAGGTAAAATAAGCAAGAGATGAAGGACAGGAACAAGCAAACAATTGGTCAGGAACTAACAAAAGCTAGGTAATAAAGCAGCAGTAAATAAAACAAGAGAAGAAAAAGTCACACAGCATTACTGCATCTGAATCCATGTACGTAAAGGGGTTTGGTTTTAGTACATTCTAATTTTAGAACTCCACAAAGAATTCAGTTTTTAGGATAATCCCATGCTGATAAAGGCAAATCACAAAGCTTTCCCTGACAAAGAAAGTACTGTCCTGCTAATATCAAGTGTTAAAACAGTTACTGTTTAACATGCTTCACAGACCACATTTTTTCCATGCTTCACACCCTAAGCGTTGTTATCATACAATGCAGTGATACAAATTTCAGAGATAAGCACAGTTCACTGTAGTGGTAAAAACACCCAAAAAAACATTTTAGCAAAAGGAACAAGCCCACTTAAACCTAACATTTCCAGGGCTAGTGACATTAATGTACCAAATATTCTTCTACTTACATCTCAAAAAGGCCCAATGCAAAAAAGGTTAGAGAGAAGGTAAAAACTTGCTTTTCTACACTAGCCTAAGTCCACTAGGCAGAACACTGGTTACACTCAAAGACAAGTAAAATTATGACAGATGTTCACACCTGCATTTCAGACCTCCCATGTCAGCGCTCTCTAAACTGGAGTCACAGATCTTAGTGAAACTCTCCTACTGTGCAGAAGAGATACAGTTTATGGAACCAGAGAAAGTAAAGACAGCCCAGGAATAAAAGCACTCACCTAGGAAAGACTTGGCTCCACACAGTCTCCTCCTTCCTAGTTCTTTTAGTCTCAAACTAAATATAAAAACAGTTCAGGAAACTAAATCCACACAGCAATTTTTGTAGTAAAGAGCTAGAGTTTTGCACAATGTTAGCAGGGGCAAGATTGTAAAACCCTCTCTTGCACATTTCACCTCAGCTACCTCAGCAATAGCTCCAAGAGGCGGAGTGCCCAAACTCCCAGTTTTCAGAACACTTTTTCCACCGATGGTGCAGATAAAAGACTTATTTGCATGAAATAACTTTTTGCCATAAACTACAACAAGAAGGCTGATGAAACAGCAGGGCACTTATTAAAAAAAAACCCCTAACAACAGAACAACAACAACAACAACAAAAATAAAACACAACAACAACAAAAAAAAACAAACAAGAAACAACACCACCACAAAACTAAACACTCCCCAAAAAAATCCCCCTACATCTAAGAATAAGCCTGGGAAGCTTCTACCACCTGGATAGTAAACTCTGCTGCTGAGTCTCGAAACAGTGGGCTTGTATTTCCAAATTTTACTTCCTCTGAGCAGGGTGGGGGAGAAGCACCACTTTTCTGAGGCACATTTACTTGAATCCACAAATTCTCTGTCAAATGGCACGAGTTAAAAAAAAAAAATAGACAGGAAACTGACTATGCACACTTCTTCAAAGACATTAAAAAAAAATCTCTTTCAGTCTGGATGTCTTCAGACAGCATTGAATTAATAAATAGCTCCAATTCATATAGTGTAGCATACCTCTGCCCCAGTTTAAAAGGTACTGCACAATTAAGCTACAAGTTACACATCCTCCCAATCTAATAAAAAATTCTTAACTTAAAGGCTCATATAAACAAAACTACCAATAACCCCAACTCTACAAATACATATCATGAGCTTGATTTCACTCCCAACCAGAGTTCACTGAAATCAGCTGAAACAGTTATGCAACAATTAAAACCTAAAAATCACAGGCTAAAACTTGAATGATTTTTTTTTTTTTTAACCCACAACTTCGTTTTTTTCCTCAACACACCCTCTGCCTTCAGATTCTCTACAACATCCCTTTCGTTTTACAACTGTCCTTGCACTCCTTACTTGTTCAGCACATTCTTGAAGCTTTTGGGTTGCTAAACCCAAAGCCACCAGCCTGTATCCTAGCAACTGCTGGCTGATGACCTTCCTGAGAGGGACGTGCTTATCAAGTGGAGAGAGGGGGCATTCAGATCTCCTTACTGAAGGGAAGGATAAGCTTTCGGGAGGCAACCGAAAGGGGGAGGGGGTAGTGTAACACAAACTGGGATTAAGATTAGTTTTAAGCAGAGGAGTAGTGTTTAGCCCAGTATCTACATAACATCACAACGAGTTCCAAGTTTTCTGTGGTATCAGCTGGATGGACTTTGGCAGCAACTGCAGGAGGCTGCTCTGACACAAGGGAGGGGAGAAGGAATCCAATGCCACCGCAGGAAGGGGCAACAAGCACAGCAGACACGAAGCTACACACCAGATGTAACCGCATCACATCTGTAATGGGGGCAGGTGTGATGTGACACTGTACCTTCAGACTGCACCTCAGAGCCTTTAAGGAACGATCTAGAAACAGTACTGAGAAGTGTAAAATTAAATGAAGGCCAACCTTACATAGACTTTTTTCAGTGAACACAAAACACAAAAAGATCAGAGTAGAAATCCTGACGTGACTTACACAAAATCCTGCCCCTCCTCTACCAAGTCTATGCCAGCTGCACAGGTTGTTTTGCCTTTAGCTCTGCAAGTCACTTTCCTATTAGAGGGATATTGGAGGCTTACACAGCCACTAAGCAATCAAGCCACATGATTCGATCTTTTTCCTGCCAATTTGATGGCATTTTAAAGGGTGCTGAATGAAGCAGCTCACTGGCAGTGTGAATGCATTGGGCACATCTGTCAGTCGATGCATCAGGGAGTTCACTACAATCCAACACTTAACTGAGCAGCCATATTATTTTCACTTGAGTAAAGAGGCTTTGGCTCTTCCGAGCTACTGAACACGCAATGCTTTTTTCCCAGTACATGCAAGTTTTGCATTAAGATTGACAACTATTTGATTCAGTAGCACAGAGTTGATTTTGGGCTCTTTTCTTGTTACTGTTTTGGTTTTTTTTTTTAAATATAAAGGTGAAGCATCACAATGTGAGAGAAAAACATCTTGTCTGCCTGCTCTTGTTTCCCTCCCTGCCCCAATCCCACCATGTAACAGACAGAAAGGAATAAGCTCAAAGAATTACCCACAAAGTTAACTAATCATTTAAAAATTTAGAGATCCTTTAAAATATATTTTTATATATACACACATACAGGTTAATTTTTACATATCTTAAAACGACTGAGATTCAATATTCCTTGTAGCTTATACTGTTAATACATCTAAAACAAAGAACTGAAGATGCAGGATAAGTGAATACTGGAGACTTCCTTATGCAAACTAACTCTGTACAAGTTCAAACAGTTGAGAATGTATCAAATCCTCATCTTTCCCTCCAACACACCAAATAGTTCTTGTTGACTAATCATTTTTCAGCGTACTAAGCATACAGGCTTTAGCTGTAGGGCACGAAAAACAAATCTGTTAAAAAAATGTAGCGGCAAGTGCAACTGCAAAACTTGCAACCGTCAAGTACCTGGGATGTTTCTTGACAGCAGCTAAAGGACATCAGAGCACCAGTGAATGGCTCCAGTGTAAAATCAATAAAGCTCCAAATCGTCCCTCTTTATCACATTTTGAACACATGACCCAGTAAGTGGGTGACATTTAAATAAATTAATAAATAAACAATAGCAATAATATATTCCACCCATGTGCATTTGAGGTTCCAGCTGACACCCCCTTGCTGTAATTCAGACTTGATCTCATTGAGTCAGATCAGGAAAAGGAACAGGCAGAAAACTGACCTCACAAAAATTTATTCTTTTTGTAACTTTTAAAATCCCTTAACTAGCTCACCATGGAACCAGATGAATGCCAGGTACAACTTCAAATGGGACGCAAAAATAATCTTTGAGGTGACATCTAGACATTTGACTGATTGCCTGATTTAGCAATGTAGTCTTACTCCTCCACTAAGCTCTCTCCAGGCCAAGGTTCTACAGATATTTCCCTACTTTGGGAAAACAGTGATCAAACAGAACATGTTTTCTTCCTAATGCTCCTCTGCCATCCTTTCCGTTACTCATTCCTGCCCTGTACCAGGACAAATTGGTGGCAAAATGCTTTCTTGTTTCAAATCATGTGATCTAACCAGTTAAAAAATTAAAGTTTTCAGCAACTAAGACCTGTTTACAACTGCAGTAAAGGAAAGCACCGGCTAGGATGCAGGGGCTGCTTATACTGCAGCTGCTACTGAAACAGGTTTACACAGAACTGTGACTTCCCTGCCACTTACTCCTGTGACAACTGGCTGAAGAGGCTTTTCTCTGAGCCTGAGAAAAGCCTTTTCTCTGAGCCTTCTTCTCAGCCTTTCTCCTGAAAGGTGCAAAGGTGTAAAAGAGGAATTCCCCAAAAAGGAAGGGGGAAAAAGAAAGAAACAGAAAAAAAGAAAGTGTAACTAAACTGCTGTAGCAGAGAGGGTGAGGACACATACATTCTTCCATGCCGGTGAGCCATACAGTTGTTAAAATTTCTCCAAATTTATAATGTTTCACACAGTATCTAAAAGTTTCAAGAAACCAACCAGAAGTTGCAAGAAGACCAAAAAGGACTCCTGTCATTAAAAGCTTACGAAAGCATGCAAACAACAATTGATTGAATTATTGTGGAAGTATGTCGAAACAATACCAGCTCCAAAACCAAGCTTCCTAGTCTGTATAAATCTCTGCAGGCACCATGGCAAAGGAGGTTTAATATGCTCCAATACCGAGGCAGATTTAAAGATATTCAAGATTACTTTCTTGAAGAGTGAATGGAATTACAGCAAAGCATACGTGTGCTCATATAAAAACACGAGCACATGTATTTTTTGTAAAGCAGCAATAGAAGCTAAACCAGACATTCAGGAGGGGTCGTTTCATCTGTCTATTAAGTGGGCTTGGCTGTGGAAGAGGCAAGAACTGGAAGTGAAGACAGGCAAGAAGAGAAGAGAGGCAGCTGAAGTTTGATGCAACACAGGGGGGCAGTCAAAGGAGACCAAAGTGATGAGCTATAATAATCTCTGCAGCAGCATTCTCAACACATAAAAGACCTTCTGGGAAACACAGATTAGCCAAGGCAAAATCACTAATTCAGATGTCATGGTCGATGTCACAGCAGCTGATTAAGTAATCTCTGGTTAAAGACTTTCATAATGCTTAAAATGCTAAGATCCACGAAACGGGTCCCGAATTTCAGGTAACTTCTCACATCAATGGACACTTCAGAAGAACCTGAACCCTGCACCTTGTTACAATTACTGCCCAACAGATGAAGTGTACCAGCTTTAGCAATTAAAAGACTGGGAGTCATCATTAAACTCCTGTGGTAGTCACACTTCTAATTTAAGCCTCTGCAAGATCCCATTGCATGCATAAAAACATGAACAGGCTTAAGTTCCTTATTATACTTATTTGGCGAAGTGTATTAACCACCAAATGCTGATTTACCATGCCTGCATTAGGTTCTACTCCTGCATGCACAATATTGGAATTTTGCAAGTTTAACAACAGGGCAATAACCACAGATTTTCCTAAGGTTTACCAGGCCTTTTACTTCATTTAAAAGCTTAAAATTCTATTAATAAAGCATCACACACTGCAGAATTTCAACAGAGTACAAAATTACCAACTATTACCATTGCAAACAAAAAACCAAAATGCACATAAAACCCACTAGAAGACCAGCAAGAAAAGATACCACTACAGACTAAAGAAATTCCTACCCAATTATTTACCTTAACACTCTACTCAAACCCATCCTCAGCTGGGGCATTTATATGCACACGTTTTACTGTTTTGTAAAACCTTCTTCCAAAGGTTAAATGGGTCACTATGCATGTAGCATTATTTTCAGCATCTGTCTTTGTATAGGTATAATCTGGCTATGTTAGCATTTTCAATTATTGAAAATTTGTGTTCTGACTTTACACATTTTCAGAAGTTTAAAAGCCGTAAATTATCGTATTTGTTAAATCAAGATCACAAGTTCAGCACCTATATTTATTCTTAGTCATCGAAAACCCTACACAAATTAGAATTTGCACCAAATGGAATGAGATTACTTCCCCAACACTGTATATCCAGGGAGACAGTGCCATGCCACACCACCACGAGCACAGCTGGGTGAAGAAGGAAGTGGGGATGTTCAGAGTGACAATGTTTCTCTTGCCAAGTCACCCTCAGGTGTGACAGAGCCCAGCTTTCCTGGGGATGGCTGAGCATCTCCCTGCCCATGGGAAGTGGCGAATCAATTCCTTCTTCTGCTTTGTTTACATGCACGGATTTTGCTTTTCCCATTAAACTGTCTTCATCTCCACCCACAAGTTTTCTCACTTCTAGCCTTCCAATTCTCTCCCTCATCTCAACACAAGGGGAACAAGTGACCATGTAGGTGGTCCTTAGTTTCTTACTAGGAAAAGTAAGAAAAAAACCACAACCACCACAAATTCAAGTAACTTCATCACCTAGGCAATGCTTCACTGACAACAGCTTTCACTCAACTGCACAAAAAATAGCTTCCTCCAAGTCTGGTCCATATGGAGAACAGCAACTTACTGACATCTGTTCTTTCAGTGAAGGAAGTAATGTCTATCTGCAGCACAGACCCAGAAACAGTAACTCAATCTGATGGGAAAAAACACAAGCTAGCTCAGAGGACATAACTCCTATGATACACAAATTATTCAATTATTTCCTTCAAAGGACTGTGAAATACACGTGTAGGTGTACTTTAGGGTACAGTCACTCAACTGTACAAAAGAGGTATGTGTGTTTTTATTAGGATTATTTCTTTATTTACAAAGCCATCGAATTTCACACTGAGGTCTGAAGACACCTGTATCCTTCAGCAGAACTAAAGTGTAAAATTCTGGATTGACATTTCCTCATATATTAATTATTCTTAATTTTTTATAATCATAGCTTTTGCACCTAGCAGTGCAAATGCAGTACATATAAATCTACTCACAACAAGTTCATTGCACAGTTTTCGTTACATGAAGCATTTCAGGATAAATCTTGATGACTAACCTTGTCAACTTAATACTAGTAACTCACAGTTCTTACACAGCATCTACCTTGTTTCTAACTCTGCTTCAGGAAACACATTTAATGCAGAACTACCTACTCCCTTTCATTCAGGGGATCAGAGTTCACCATTCCATTATAGACACAGAATTTTGATCCCATGAGTAATTTCCCAAAACAGCAGTGACATCAACACAGGCATTAACATTTCAATAGGAAATAAAACCTGACCTCCTGACACAACTGATACACATTTTACTGTCAACCTGAACCTCCACAGGTGTTTTGTCACCTTTTATGGTTTCACATAAGTTAGGGTCAACTTTAGTGAAAACTTACTTTTATTTTAGTGATATGTTTAGGAAACATTGATACGGCAGCCAAGTTCATTACAGGAACCTAATAAACTCTAGGATTTGAGATGAAAAACATCTGCCTATATTTAGCAGCCTAGGCACGTTTCATTTCGTATGTGTGGGTTCTGGGTATGGTTGATTGCTTTTTTTGTTTGAGAATATCTACTCCTTTGTTTTCTTTCATCACGAAAAACAAATGCGTTTAGGTCCATCCAATTCAATTCTTTTCCTCCCACCCTCAAATCCTCTCACGTTTCCTCCGCAGGGCTCAATCGCGGCCATCGGGTCTGGACAGCCGGGTTCCGAGGGCTCTCCGGGAGCCACCCGGCCCCTTCCACCCCCTCAAAAGCAGAGCCAGCCTGCATGGTGGAGATGCTACACACGCAGGGCTCGAGTCTGAATTTTTTTTTTTTTTTTTTTTTTTTTTTTTTTTTTTTTTTTTTTCTNTTTTTTTTTTTTTTTTTCCCTTTTCACGCTCTTTCCACGTCGGGGTTTTCCCTGACTCCGCCGCCCGCCCGCCGCGGGAGCCGCTCCGGCCGGGCACCGCGGCACAGAGGACCCGGCCGCACCGGAGGCTGCCCGGGAGGGCGGCGGGGGGAAGGGGAGGGAGAAGCGACAGATAAAGCTCGGCAGCCGCGCTGAGGGCGAACAAAGCCCAGGTCGGCTCCGCAGCGCGGCCCCACCGCCAGCGCCCGCCGGGGCACCGCGCCCCGGGCTGAGGGCGGGCAGGGCAGAGGGGCTGGCGCGGACGGGGAAATACAGGAGCGATAGAGACCCGCACACGGCCGAGAGGCGCGCACACAGTCTCACACACATACACAGGGCGGAGACCCCCCACGCCCACACACACGGCGGGGGCCCCCCACACGCACGGGCGGAGGTGAGCCGTACCCCAGCCCCCGGGGCGGACACCGGGCGGGCAGCAGCCCCCTCACCCCCGCCGCGCTTCTTCCCAGCCCCACAGAGCCACCGCCTCCCGCCCTCCGCTCTCTGCCTCCTTTCCCTTCCCTTTCCCTCCCCGTCGGTCCGGTCCCGTCCCGTCCCTCCCACCTGCGGAGCAGAGCAGCACGAAGGACACCCCGAGCAGCGGCAGCGGCGGCTCCATGGCGCGGCGGGCACCCGACGGCGGCAGCTCGTGCCCGGGCTGCGCCCCGCGTACCGCCCAGCAGGTGAATCAGGCGGCCCCNCGGCAGCCGGAGGGGTGCCCGGGGTGCGTTGGGCAGCGCTCCGCTCCCGTCGGGAGCGCTTGTCCCTTGCGATTACTGCGAGCGCCGAGCAGACGGGTCTTGGTCCCCATAGCAACGCGGCTGTAGTGCCTTGTGCGCTCCGTGTGCAGCGCACACGTCTTGCCACTGAAAGATCTGGAAATGCAGAAAACGAGCTCAAGAGACAAAAGGGAGACGCGAGCATGTGCGAAAGGGCTCAAATCAGACTTTGGTTCTGTGGCATGATGTCCAAAATAGCAGCCCTCGCCGGTTCGAGAAAAACCCGGATCGTACTTCACGTACAGCAAAATCATCAGATACGTTTATCAGAAGACAAAGTGCACTTGACAGGGTTTATTTTCCATTACTTTATTCCTTTATTACTTTATGCGTGTGATACAACATACTGCAATAGCAAAGCTGTTTGACATAAATGTGCTTCTGACACTTGTAAAGGGTTAAGTAGTATTGGTACCCTTTGTTATGTCCACAGCTCTGTCTCTACTGGGAAAATGCCCCCGTAACAAATACTGACATAAAAGTTGTACAGTCCAGATTTGCATTCCAAACAAATTTTGAAAGTGTTACCGTTTGTTATTTTTCTGTGATGCCCATAATAAATAAAGTTCAATACATTTTTACATGATTACGTTCTGTATGTATGAGGTGAGATTTTAAAAATCAAATTTTTCTGCCCTTGTCAAAAGCATTGGATTGAGTATCCTATAGGGTTTGTTTCAGATGCACTTAGCTAAAAAGGAGGTGCTACACTTTTCGCTCAATAAAGTGTTCCTAGTGCTGAAATCAGCAGTCTCCATTTCTGCTGGAATTATGAATATGTGAACATCCACTGATGTCTTTCAAAATGGTTGGTTACTCTGAGTAAAGCAGCAGCTTTTACCTGCCAGCTCAGAATTAGCTTTTTGATAAGTAGGGCAAATGCATTGTCATTTTCCATGAAGGTTCAGATAAGTAGTGCTTACGTCTTGTAAGGACATGACAACCCACTGTGTCTGTTAGATCTCCTTTTAAAAACAAATCTACCCAATAAGATGCTGGATACTATACGTAAAGCATAGAATTTCAGTTTTGGAGGTTTCAAGCATTTTGTTTAATGACAGAACTGTCTTTTCTTTCTGTGAGGGAAAGAAAATATTCAAGAAATCTGAAGCTAAAGGAACCAGAACCTCAAAGTAGGGGTATTAAGATTTTGCACTCTTCTGTTTTTTAATATGTGCTGCAGACTTTAAAGGGTAAGCTGAGTTGAGTATCCCAGGCTGACTGGATGAGTGAGGTTTTTTGCTGTACATCCACTTGTGTCAACACAGAAATTATATACCATGGAAAGTATAATGAGGCAATCACAGTTATTACAGAAAGAGAAAATGATTCGTCATTAGAATGGAGATGCTCACCCTCCTGTGAAATAAGTCCTAGCTAGTAATTAAAATTAATACTGTACTGCATCTAGAAAACTTGAGCTCCACATTTTGACTAGCCTAGACAGACCCATTCCTGGTCTTCTTTAAATCACCTGCAACACTGATGCAGTCGAGTTCACACTCCTGAAAATTGTTCACACTCCAGCAAATTAACAGTACAGAGTTTAATAATTATTTTTTAAAAGAAAAAAAAAATGCTTGCTTCCCCATTGCAAACATTGGTCCAGCTGAAAAGACATAAAACTAGCAGGTTTATTAGAGGATGTGACATTCTGTAGATTTTTAGTAACCTATACTTCCTGGAACAGTGAACACAATGGGAGAAAGAGATAAATGTGAAAAGAAAAAGTCAGCTAGTGCTAGTATTTTGGATCAAGCCCAAAAAAGGCTTCAGGATGAAGGCAGAATCCAGTCAAAAAGGAAAATGTATCCGTCAGAGCAGAAGTCTGCAGTCCAGACCCACACACAATTTGTAAATGGAAAAATATTTCTCATCTCTCTTATGGAGAATGCTGTCTCATGTTCAAGAATCTTATATTTTGTGTTAAATATAAAAAATCCATCTCATGTGTTTAATGGTAAAAAAACACTTCAGTACTACCCCTACATCAGTCTCAGCCTGAACTTATAGATAACTTGAAATAAAATTAAAAATCAATATAGTCTTCTCTAAATTTTATATAATTACTTATCTGCCTGACCTTCTATGAAGTGAAATTACTATGGGTTTCGTTTCTTGAGGGGATGGGTGAAAGAGCACCAAATGAAGTTACTCACAGGCTTGACACACAGAAGCAGTGAAATGGAAATCATCCATGCAAGTGTTACACAGGTCACACAGGACATGTCCGTGCCATGCAAGGAAAACAGGCTTGTTTTCTGTTTCAGTTTCTGTCCTGTACAGGAGGAGCTGCTGTCATCAGCCATTGCAATACCTGAGACAAGATTCCCCAGAGGACCATGTAGTTCTTAAAGTGGGTACCAGCATCTCTCAAGAAGGGCAAGAGGAAAAAAAGATAGGGAAGAAAAATAAAGAGAAGGAGAAAACAGTACCCTTGGGACTTTGGGTCTGGATTTCTAGTTATAGGAAGGAGTCATTGTATTTATTTCTGGGACACATATTCTTCTGGAAAAGGGATGGATCAGCAAACTCCATCGCTTTACTCTGTAATCCAGGCCAGAGCAGACATGAGGGAGTGTTTGGCCAGGATTGGGGAATTGAGGTAGGAGGACAGGACCGTTTCTGTTGCAGGCTGTTTGTGTTCAATGTGAACCCCCCTGGAGTTTGGTCATTTAAATTGGAGGTGCCACAGTCCCGCTGTCCCCCAAGTCCCAAACTCCCATGTGTGCACTTGTGCTGGCACCGGAGCTCAGGACACCAATGGATAAGACAGTTTGGGAAGCCAGGCTGCCCAAAGATGAAGACCTTTTATTTTCAGCCAGCTGAGCTCCCTGGAGTGTTTTCCTGGTTATTTGCCTGCGTGCCAGCCAGCATAAAAAAAAAAAAGGAGTGGCTGGGTGGCAGGCGGGGAAAGGGGAGGACTGAGAGTCAACAGGGTTCAGTTTAAGTTGGTACCATATCTAGAGCTGTGTGAACGGGAAGGTCTAACTTGTGCAGACATTTTTTCCAAAATAAATTTTGTCATTGCTTATACTGGCATCTGTGCCCGATGCGAGGAACAGGCATTTGTCCTACTAAGGTTTTTGGCACTAACTGTCCTTATCAGCATTAGTTAAACCAGCCCGGGGCAAGTCAGGCTGATATGCTGAAAATAGCTGCCAGAGTCAAGAGATAGTCTACATTAAGTTCTCATCAACTCGGGATGGTTACAGCAAGGGATTTGGGAAGGCAAAGTTACAGAGCGCTGAGTATTTGATCACAAAGCTTCGAGTGCAGCTCCCGTGCTCAGTCCCAGCCGGCAGAGCCCGGAGCAGTGTCCTGAGAGCAGCTTCCCAACCCCCCTGCTGGGACAGGTCCAGCAAGGGATCACCACCCCATCCTCAGCTTCCCCAGGGAGTGCACCCTGTGACCAGGGTTTGCCTTTTCTTTAACAACCTTGGGCTGTTTCCAGCTAAGCTTTCATGCACTTATGGCCTTTTTATAATGATAACTAAACGCAATCCATTACTGGGGAAAATAAGGAGTAAAGGAAAAATTATCCAACAATAGCTGAGGTTTAATTGTCTTTAATTCGAGTTAATGCTTTTGAGAGCCAGTCTCATTTCTAGTTCAAATAACAGCTTTCCCATTTAGCACCTCAGTCAAGTGACAGTTGCACTCAGGGTAAAATTCACACCTTCCCGTGCTCCTCTTTTTGAGAGACAATTTTTAGCAAAGACGTTTTAAGAGGGCAGCAATTTACACCTTTGTCTCTATGTCTCATATTAAAGCTTAGAAAAATAATTTGCCTTGAATAATTTTCTCTCAGTGGTTACTTGGATGTTTGCATCATTTTGAAACAGAGAAAGGAGAGAGAAGGAAGAGCAGTCCACTACCAATGGCGGTTAGAGTTAACCCAGGCTTAAAGCTTTATATTTTTGCTGTGAAAAGGAAGCAAAATCCATATCATATAAGATAGATTTGCTTTGTTTGAAGTCCAGAAGAGGAGTACATCATGTGATTCATCTTCATAGAAATATGAGTGTTATGTTTTCTTAGTTATATATTTGTATTCAAATTTATTTGTATTCAAATTTTCATTGTCCATGCAGATGGCAGTGAAAGTGCAATGTCTGTTGGCTGGAACATTAATGCAATAGACAATAGAGACCCATACTCTTGCAAACTATTTTTCTGAGCTTATATTCACCACAATGATGACTGAAGAACACTTTCCTTAAAAGGAAAAAAAAAAGATGTGATTTGCAGAAGTGATGAGGAAATGCATCATTAGCAGCTGAGCTGAAGATTTTCAGCTTGAACCCATTACTCTTTGTCCTATCATTATATTTCCTGATGAAAAGTCCCTCTCCATCTTCCTTGTAGGCCCCTTCAGATACTGGAAGGAACTCTTTGGAGAGTACAGTTGAATGGGAAGTTAATCACAAGTATGGCAGAGGCACTGGGCTTTCATACTTAATCCTATTCAGGTCAGTTTTAATAGCACAGAACTAGTAGCTGATGGTGGCTTGGACTGCATGATGAACTTCCAGGTTATTTTATTTGTGCTAGGCATTCATAAAGGGTGCTTTAGCACTCGCCAGACTCTTTGGTGTCTGTACCCACCACTTAAGACTCCTGTGATGTTTCCTGAACTGCTACTCAGCTGCCACTGTCCTGATAGGCAGCCGAGTTTCTCCTGGTTGGCGCTGCTGACATTGCCTGGTCACTAGCAAGCTACTCAAAGCTCTTTCCTGGGATGAAATCCCAGACCTCCTGAGGCAAGATTCTCTGTAAACTGTGGACACTACCCCTTCTGAAGCATGCATGTGAAGAGAGCCCAAGCACAGGCAGGAGGGTGCCATTTCAGGTCTGTCAGCTCTTCTGTGGAGTCAGTAGCTGAGATGCCTTCACTCCTTGTCTCACACTTCAGCTCTCACTCTTGACCAGTGTGAGACACTCTGTGCTCAGCTGGCTGCTTTCTGACATGTTTCTTGTGTAGGTGTCTGGCACTCCCATTTCCTGAGAAAGCCTAAATGGATAGCTCAGGGCTGTAAACTCTGCTCATCCCAGGAGCTTAGGTGTTTTAGGATAACTGAAGCAGTTCTTACAGCCAAGCTCCTTAAAGGTAGCTCAGAGTTAACTGCTGTTTTTCCAACAAAATAGTTAAATAACATGGAGGATCTCTGTGTTGGGGCCCACAGTTACAGAGATTCTGACAGTACTTCCACAGAATACCTGTTGTCACTGCACAACAGTGATGTTGTTGCAGAATGATAATTTTCTCCAGTTTGATCGAAGCTTTGTGTTGCTCAGTCTTCTAAAGTATCAGCTTCTACTGTCATGAAAAACAGATCTTTTATTAAAAATGAAAAAAATATCAGAACCTGTTTGCAGCTGATAGACTGGGAAGAAGACCTGCAGAAATCACAAAAATGACCCAAATAAAAATACTCGTAGCTTCATTTGTTTCAAGAAGACTTTTTTGTTTGTTTTAATTCAGCCTAAGTATTTGGGGGTATGTGGAGAAGGATTTTACTCATAAGTTTTTGGTTGGCTGTACTACATCATTTTCCTAGCCCATTCTGAGGTGGATGCCACTTCCTCTTCCTGCCATTTCCTGTACCCTGGGTACTGGTCGTGTACTGTCAGAGCAGGTCCCCTTTACTGCTGCACTGACAAGTGTGACTGAAACCAGCCTTTGCCCTTCTTTGCTTCCCTCATTGCAGCCACACCCCGCTGGGTACAGCAGAGACCTTGGCACAGGGAACCCACACGTTTTTTTCAGGGTGATATTTCTGACTGTCCGAGTTGAATGTTCTGAAGGAGCCTTCCCCCATGGAGGTAAAAGTAAGGGTGGAACAACTGTCAGTGCAGAACTTCACCAGTTTCTGGAAGGGAGTGTGTATGATGTGCTTGCTTGAGACAGCAGTGGGTGTTGCTCACTGACGCAAAGAGATACCCTCCCCTCTCATACATGCAGGTGTCCTCTGTGGGGATTTTCTTTCCCTGTCCTGTTGTAAGGGTGAATTCTAGTTTGTGTTTCAGGTCTGCTTGGATGCATTTTTAGTTGCTGGATCTTTTAGCATCACATCATTGTGAAAATCTCACTTGGTTTTTGGGAGTATTTTTTGGTTGGCTGGTTGGTTTTTGTGGTTTGTTTCAGTTTTTTATGTAGGGTTATGTAATTTCCCTTCCTACTGTATAACAGGTTGGGTTGGTTTCAATAGTGCTTTGTAATTAAATTAGCCCAGGAAAAAAATGCTGACAGTGTACGGAATACATATTTTTATGGCTAACAACCTTTGTGAAGTCTTGCGTAACTGTTTACAATGAAACCTGTTTAGAATGGCTCTCCAGAGAGCCTGTGGAAAGTGTTTGCCCAGGGGAAGTAGCACCTAGTTGGAAGTCTAGCACTGTTAACCTAATGGCAAACTAGAACAATGCCACTGCTTATTGTGCGTGGCACTTATTGCAGAATTCTGGTGTATCTGGGGATATTCTGTGAGTAATCCTCTACCAAAAAATAAAACTGCTTTTCAAATTATGTACTTTAGGGTTTTTTTCTGAAAGCATTTTCCCCCTTTCTTCCATGCTTTCAGCTTATTGCCTCTTGTTAAGTCAGATTTCAGTGATGCATGTCATCCTGAATTATATTTTAATGTTTCATCAATTAGTGAAATGCTCCAGAAGGATGAGCAAAATGTATTCAGGAGTTCAAAGCTAAATGGCCTGACATGGAGAGGAGAGTGGAGAGGCAGGACAGCCAGAGTCTTAGCTTTGCTGTTCGTTGAAATCTCTGGACAATTGCTTCATCTCTCTGTTCTCAATTTGCTTCATCTGAATAACTGTACGATTAAATATTTTCTTGTTTGAAGGGGACAGTATGAAAAACTAAAATCAATAGCTTTTAATTGCCAAAACACTTTATTTGACCCCCATCATACAGGAAACACTGAAGTGCAAGAAAAGTTATAGGAGCTTTTAAGGTCCATTTCATAGGACAATTTAGTGCATTTTATGACCTCTCCCTGGAAGTTCAGAGGTCTGTTTACAGTACAGGGCAGCAAAGGCTGATGCTGTGTCTGCAGGGACATTAAAAGCAGCAGTCTTGGCTCTTCCCTTCCCCTGTGCTCTCACTGCTCACTGCTATTCCTTTGTTCTTGGGCAGTGTTCAGTGCCTTGCAGCCACTGGGGAGATGGGGTTGGGCAAATCCCACAATTTAGCAAGAGAAAAAAAAATCATCAGGACAGATGAAGGTTGCGACCTTTCCCCTCTCAGGCACGTGAGCAAACTTTCATATCATCAGTTTTGATGATGGCTCTTGACATTTCACTTAAGCAATACTTCACCTAAGCACAGACTGGAGGAGAAGTCCTGGCACCTCTGGAATGAAGGGCTGAGATCCCATTGGGCTCAGATAGGTCAGAGGGTCCCCTTGCAAGGTTTAGCTTCCTGTCATCCCCCAGGCAGCAACTTGTAGTGGCTCAGGAAGCTGTGACACAGCCCCAAAAAGGTCAGGCAGGCAGTGTGGTTGAGATTATTACACCAGGTAAAGTGAACGTCATCATTCCTCTGTGGTGGGCACTGGTGAGGCCACACCTCAAATCCTGTGTTCAGTTTTGGGCCTCTTGTCACAGGAAGGGCATTGAGGTGCTGGAACATGTCCAGAGAAAGGAACAGAGCTGGGGAAGGGTCTGGAGCACAAGTCTGATGAGGAGCAGCTGAGGCAGCTGGGGGTGTTTAGCCTGGAGCAAAGGAGGCCCAGGGGAGACCCCATCACTCTCTACAACTCTCGCACAGGAGGGTGCACCAGGTGGGGATCAGCCTCTTCTCCCAGGTAAAACAAGAGACAGGACAAGAGGAACTGGCCTCAAGTTGCACCAGGGGAGGTTTAGATTGGGCAGTAGGAAAAATTTCTTCACAAAGCACTGGAACAGGCTGCCCAGGGAAGCGGTGGAGTCACCAGCACTGAAAGTATTCAAAAAAATATGGTTACGACCCTTGAGGACACTTGACCGTTTAGTGGTGGTGATACTAGGTTGGCACCTGGACTTCATCTTAGAGGTCTTTTCCAACCTTAACAATTATATTATTTTAGTTAAACCTCTTGTTAAAAGACTGTCAAAATTATGAATACTATTGTTTGTGCTACACTGCAGTTTAAAAGGTTCCAGTTATGAGTCATGACTCTGTTTCATCCAGTACATATTCATAACAAAATATTGATCTGTGCCCTAAGTAACATCTACTCTGTTCTCCAAAGCGTTTCCTTTTAGTGCTCTAAAAGGTGTGCAATTAATTGGTAATCATGAACCCAACTAGATAAAAGTAAACTATTCAAGATAAAGTGTCTTGGTGGAGATACAGCATTTTCATTTTACCATAAAGTAACATTACTCCAATGATAATTGACTTGGCATTGCAACCTCATAGCAGGTCAAACACAATTCATCTTAAGTGTGACTTTATTTCATAATAGGCCCTTCTTAAGGGTGTAGCCACCTGGTATGTTTTTTGTCTGTCATTTAAGATGGTACTATTCTGAATACCTTTCTTTTCTCTCTGTTGGAGATTACTACTCCAATAGCAGAAAAAAAGCAAAACAGGAAGTGTACCCACAGCTCAGCTTCTCTAGTTTACACCTTGAAATCAGCAATATCAAAGTGTGTTCATCTTATCAGCTTCAGGGTGAACAGAAATGACCACAAAAGGGAAGGAAGGAGAACAGCCCTTCTTTTTATTCCTGCTTTTTCTGTGTGTTGTAGCTTTTGGTGGCTGAAGGCTGGGGCATTTCAGTAGGGTGAGCAGGGCAGGGTGCTCTATAAACTATCCCTTTTTTTGGTAAGCAAATTTTTATTATTTACTTTAGCTGGCCTGAAGTATTTATATTATACTTTAGCAGCACAGACAAATCAGAACTAAACCAGAGCATTCATAGGTCTTGACCAGATATATAGAGACCCTGCAAATAGGGAATACCATTTTTTGGGAAGAACACAACCAAGAAAAACAAGCAAAGGTATGGCACATATTTGTCATTTAGACAATGCATGCAAAGAATTAAACTATGTAAGTAGGGGAAAATACTAAGTGCCTAAGGTGGGTATGAAGCAGATGGAAGGAGATGATTATGATACAAGTAATAACACATAACTGCCTACTTACTAGCAAAGTGACATGTTTCCTGGGAGAGACAGCCTTTAAGCAAGGATGTAGAATAAATTAACTTTGTGGCCTTACCTTTTTTTTTTTGGGGGGGGGGGGGTAGTGGTAGATGTCCTTTCATGCTACTTTGATAACTAAATAATGTCCTTTGATAATCAAAGGACAAAGCAAAAAGGTGTTATGTGCAATAAAAGATGATGCCATCTGAAAAAGCAGAGGCCAAGGAGGTGAATAAATTGAAAGGATGTAAGAAAATAAAAATAAAGTCTTGACCAATGCAGAACCAAAACAAGTAGTATTTATGACATGCTGGGAAAAGGAAGTAAAGGAAAGGGACAAAAGGAAATGTGGTGTGGTCAAATTGATGAAGCTGGAAGTAAGATGTGCTAATACATGGAATTAGGGAACAAGATTGTATCTGCTGAACTGGGGAAAAAATGATGGCAGCAGATTTTCCTGTAATATAGGAAGCAAACACTTCACAATTTAAAACCTTACCATGAAGCTCCACAACAATTATGTAAAATAAAAAAATATAATAATAAAATAAATCTAATAAAATTAGTTGCCTTTCTCTGTAGGTGTAAGTCTTTCAGAGCAGTTTAGAAATGGTTAGTGTCTCTTCAGACAGTCAAAACAACCCTGGTGTTTTGATGGACTTGTTTTCCATCACGGATTTAAAGTGAAGTCCACAAAATCTTCCCCTCACCAATTCATATTCAGGTATCTCTGCCCCTGTCATATTCCACTGTCTCTTTGCTCTCATACAGATGGGAACTGGGTGGCCTATTTTGAATATTACAGTATTTATGTACGTCCCAAGCACAGCAGTTCCTCTCACCAACCCTCCGTTCCTCCTCTGACACCCGTAAAAATCTTCTGCTGCCGCAGGGAGTGTTGTTACCTTTTTGAAAAAAAAAAGATTTTTTTTCTCAGGATCTAGTTCAAGACTCATCCCAGAAATACTTCAAACCTGCCCACACTGGCACAAATGTAACCCTCTTTGTTTTTTTCCCAATTGTTTCTTCAAGATCACAGGTGAGATACCTATATACTAAAAAAACAAACCAAAGAAAAACTCTCACATGCTGTTCTTTCTTGCCAGAGAGGGAAAAGGTAGACTCAGATGCTGACTTTTATGTTTCCACTGCTTATCTCTTATATTTGTTAATGGTTATAAAACTATCAAATAATTAATGCTGAGTAGAACACAGCATAAAACTATCAAACACTTTAACGCTGAGTAGAACACATAAACATCAAGGGCTGGTCAGGCTGGAAACACAGGCTAGGAGATTATGACACTTGTTTTATGTGCTTTAGAAATGCACTATGACCCTGTGGAACTTCCTGGATGGAGAAAGCTGCCTGTTTGGCTGCTGTGCCACCAGCTGAGGACGGCCCTGGGAGAGGGCAGGCTGAAGAGCCAGAGCAAAGCTCCTCCTGGGATTGCCAACATCCCCAGGGATGGTTTTCTCACCCATTCTCCCTCTCTGGCCGCTGTAGCTTCAGGTGTAGAATTCAGGAAGGTGTTTTAGAAGAGGCAGACCTTGCTGTTGTTCTCTTTGGGTGTGACAGGGGAAGGTGCAGTTCAGTGATGCTGAACTGGGGACTCTGTACCACAGTCAGGTAGCTCAGGTCTTCTCAGGGAATTCTGTTCCCACACGACCTCTCCAAAACCTGCTGGCACCAGCATGGGGACCGTGCTGGACGGTGGGAGCAGACATCAGCCGGAGGGAAGGGGGCGGGTGGAACGAGGAGGTTCCTGGGGCTCGGCCGGGGAATGTCGCCTGTCCCGCCATGGCACTGGGGAGGGAGACGCTGGATTGGGCATGGGGGGAACTGGGGAGAGCACAGGAGGAAACACAGCCTGGGATGTGGGTTTGTCCCCGTTAAACAGTGCCAGTAACGTATTGCAGTAGACGTGGAGGTCAGGAACCCAGCTAGTGTCCTTGCATTTGGAAATGCTGACGGCAGGCAGTACAAATGAAGGCTACATTAATAGGAGCAAATAAGGCCAGACAAACAGCGTTTGACACTTCCCTGCATCCTCTGCTCAGCTCAGTCGGTGCATTTCCTCATTCGGAGAGCTTATTGTTAGGGATGCACGGGGAGCAATCACAGCACAAAATGCTCCAGGTAAAATACAGTGATAAAGGCAAACTGTTCGACAATTTGAGTGCATTTTAAGCACTAATAAATTCGTAAGCACTGGTGAAGACATAATCTTTTAACAAAGTGAGGCAAGTAAGCAAATACAAGAGGTAGGTTTGTAGTTACCCTCCGGGAAGAAATAAGAAACAACCAAATGAATAAAATAATCCTTTGAGATAAAGAGCCTGCAGGGACCATTTAAATTCAAGCCAACACAGATGCCAGCTTCAGTTTTGAAAGACCAGGAGGGATGCTTAGAAATGCAAACATTTTTTTTTAAAAAAATATACATAATATTCAGAATAATTCATTTAAAAAGCTCCTTTTCTGAAGGTCTTCAGGTTTTTAATTGTGTCTCTAAAACAAGTGAGGCTGTTTAAGGAAAAATTAAGAGGCAAAAGCAGAGAAAAAGAAGATCATGAAAATGCAGCCTTTAAAAATGTAAGAGAAGCCCATCCTTCCAAGAAAAAAACCAAAACAAACCAACAAACAGCTAACACAAATGTTATATTGCATGCAAAACAAAGGGATTCTCTGATAGATAAATCAAAATGTGGTTCTACTTATTTTATAAATGTAAATTTTGAAACAGAAGGGTGCTCTAATATTTTGGGGTTTTTTGTTGTTATTATCACTATTGTTATGGGCCGAGGGATTTTTTTTATTAAAAAGGTTTCTGGTTTTTTTTACATTAAGAATTGACTGTGTACAAAAGAGACTCCTTCAGATTTTCAAATGTATGTCAGGAGTTCACAGCAAGTACTATTTTAAAGTCCTTTTTCTTCTAAGAATTAGTGAACATTTTTGTCACTTTATAGTGAAACCGTAATTATACTACCTTGTGCCAGTGTAACTGCATTTAGACAAAAAGCTACAGTGACAAAAATGGTCTTCCTCCCCTTCGAGTGCTTTGAAAAAAGACAATTATAGACAAGGCTGAAGGCAGGGGGGAAAGCAGAATTTAAAATAAAAGATATATGTAAAAATGCAGGCTTTATCTATATGCTATACGAGACAGATAAATAAATAAATACATATAAAAATCCAGAGTGCTTTTATGATTCTCAGATGATTCAAGCAGCAAAGCAGCATTTCCAGCACGAGCTGCTTCTGTCATGAGCTACACCAAGAAGTGAAAGGTGAAAGTTACAGCTGTCTTCCAGAGTAACTTTTTTATATATACCGGGG
>VZSE01010018.1:2294923-2363728 GCA_013398275.1 Promerops cafer | reverse complement strand
AAAAAAACCCACACAAATGCATGTGAAATAATATAACTACATTTTATGCACACACACCTGCAGATGGATGTATTACTGATGAGTTTCATTCTCTTGTGATTAGTTTGGAGGAGTTAATTTATCTTTGCTTACAGATGGGATTGAGATTATCAAGTTAAAAGCAAGGGAAATGCAAAATCTTTTAGTAGAATCCACTTTATCAAATAGATTTACAAAATATTTCTCTTCAAAACCATTCGTTAAGATGATTCCATCTCCTGATTAAGATAGTGTGTCTCATTTTTCAGTTTGTTTTTTTCTTTTACAATAATAGAATTTTAAAGGTTAAGTATGGTTTTAGTTCAGCTGTTAGTATCAATATTTTAGATTCTGTATTTCTAAACATGTGAGGGTTTTAATAGAGGTCAGAGACAGGAATTGGCAAACTTGAATTATCAGTAGGTAGATTGAGTTTGAGAATCTAGTTCATAAGCTCTTGGAATAGTCACTGTAGCAAATGAGATGGAAAATGCAGTCCCAATCCAAAATCCTTGAAAAAATTCCTAGAAATGGCCTTTGATTGCTTGTTCAGCAGCAATTGTTTGCTGCTGACAAGTTCAAGGTCTGTTTTGCAAACAACTTCTCCCCACTCCATACCAATCCCCAGTGAAGTGAGGGAGGAAAAGCAGGATTAAGGGACATCAACTGATCCTAGAAAGTCAGTCTCCCAAACCAGCTGCATCAGTACCAATGCTGTATTTATTGTGTTTTGTTACAGATCTCACAAGCTCTCACAAAATTACTCAGAACTGATTGTTTCCATAAATAAATCAAACTTTGCTAGTTGCAGCACCGAGGCAGAAAGGCCTGAGATTTGAGGAGGCAAATTTCATTTATACACACACAAAAAAGCCACAATGTGGATATAAAGCATAACTGCAGATGTCCATTGGGGAAGCATGTGGTGATACTGCTGGTTTCTGAAAGCAGATGAGGCTTTGTGGTAGGTTTGACATCAGGCTAAAGTGTATCTTTTTTGAAGAATGAGGTGCTGTGGTTGCATAAAATTGGCATTTTGGTTCTTGAGGATCCTCACCTCACCCAGGGTGGCACTGTTGACTAATAGCCGAATAAAATTCCTGAATAGAAGTTTTAGTCCTCAGATTTCAGGTTTAGATGCCTGATGATGCTGCCTGAGAGTGTTTGTTGCATATGTGTCTCTTCAGCTCTGTTTTAGTGGTTAATATTTATGCACAGATGCATTTTTTTAAATACAAAAGTCTCAGCATATACACATGAGTCGTTGCCAAAATGAACTCGGCACAATTCTGCTGCTGTCAATTGCATTATCTGGATCTTTCCCTTAGCCTGTACCCTTTGGCACACTCTGCACAGGCTTCTAACAGAACACTATTAAATGTAATTAATAAGAGTCTGCTAGCAAATCTATTCAGCTGTAAAATACTGGCAAATAATTTAGTTCGCTTACAGAAGGATGTGATTGTAAATTGAGAATTTGGAGTCAAATTCCCATCTGGGAATTTAAAAGCATATACTCCATTTATTTTTTTCACTACTCCTATTTTTTGTTGTCCACAGTGAGAACTAGTCCATTGCTAAAGGCAGATAGCAGATGGTAAACCTCCTCTGCCATATGACTCTGCTATTATTCCATTCCTCTGCATACCTAATCTAATAAATTGAGTGTAATTGACTGTAAGTGTTCACCCTACATGTGAACATGTCCCAGTATGTTACAGCTTTAACAGGAAGACTGAGCAGACTCCTGGAGCTGATGCTGCTCTTCCCATGTTTATTTATTTGCACATCCAGAGTAGCCAGGATAGTTTACATGTGAGGTTCAATGGGGAAAGTAAGCTTCTCAGACCACTGCAAGACCCCACTTCCATCAGCTCTTCCAATCCCAAATGAAACAATTTATCGGACGTACCCAGTTCTCAGGTTAAAAAACACCACAAGCAGTAAACAAATTGTGTCATCAAAAAATACCTTGGGATGAATTCGTACAACTCATATAATTTCATTGGGATGCAACAGATGTCTGGGATATCACTTAGTCGACCCTCAAAGAGGGGTAAGGTCTGTTCTCAGAGGGCAGGGGCCAACGAGCACATTGGAGCTGAGATCCACCTCCCAGCCTTCTAATGCTGCTCTGCACAGAGAGGGGTGCTAGGCCATAGCTCCCAAAGCTAGCATCCCTCTTTGGAGAGCTTGTAGCTGCACAATAATTTCATTATTCAACTTTCAATTACATAACCAATGCATTTCTGCATGTGGCCTCATTAGTGACTAGTCCATCATACAAAAGCAGTCTGACATAATATATCCCTTCCCAGGGGTGTGATTTCTGCCATGCTAATCAGTCCTAGGTTACCTTAGGGCAATTCTACTCCTTTCTCCCCCACTTCCTGGTCCAGAGGTGATTCATCTTTGTTGACATTAGCAAGTTTCTGTCATTCCTGTGTTATCTCGATGTGATTCTCCACTTTGAGGTCCACAGTTTTCAACTTGGAACTTAATGACCCAAATACTTCCTTGGTTTTGAAGTTTTAATTTTATTTCATTCTTCAGGACTGCCTTGCTGGCTTTCAAAAGAGGTTAACTTGTATTGTTTGCAGCCTTTAAATCAGTGTCCACCATGCAGGAAAATACGTAGGCCTATGTTTAGTTTCAAGCTCAGACTTGAATCCTAGTGCTTTTTGTGAAATTCAAGTGCATGCTGAAGTGCATTTCTGAATGAGGGCACTTTCCTCAACCAAAACTCATCTTTCTCCAGGTTAAAGTGGAATATTCACTTGAGCACTAAGGAATAGTTTCAGGCTGATCATCAGCTGTATCCTAACCAGCACTGATTCTCTTTACTTATTCTCTTTACTGCTCTTTACTTGAGCAGTATTTAGAACTCATTGCTTAATTCTCTTGCAGGTCTAGTTTAGATGATGGTGCTATTTTGTTAGGGTTTGTGTTAATGTAAAATCTATCCTTGTATTCTCACAGCTGCAGCACCATTATTAGAGTACTCTGAAACATTTCCCTTCAAACAGATTGATAAATACATTGACAAACATATTGACAAATATAGCTGTCCTGAGAACAGTATTAGAAGAAAATAAAATTTATTTTCTTTATGTAAGAACATAACAGATTTGTTGAAAAGTCCTGTTCTTTTCTTTGCCCAGGTAACTGAATAGTCTCTTCATCTCTCCCACCTCTCAACCCACAGCTCTGCAGTGGGACCTGTGGGCCTGGGATTTTATTTAAAGGGTTTTGCCTTGGCACTGCTTTTCTCTTCCAGCAGTTTGCAGACATTTCTATTGCAGATTTGGCTGTCCCTGCTCTGGTGGTGGCACAAGCCCAACCTTGGAATATTCTGTATTTGCTTATTATTTGGGAGCCTGCCAGTGTGCTTCTCTGGCATGCAAGCTGCACAAGCAAAACCAGGATGCAGCTTTATTAAATTGAGTTAATTAAATCGTATGCATTTAATCCAAGTTTATTAGCAGTGAGGGGGCACTTTTCTAGCCCATGGGCTTTCTCTTTGTTGAATTGCAAAGAGCTGCTGTAACAATGGCAATAGAACTTTGTGGAATGGTTATACATTGTTTCGAATTCAGAGTGTTTTATACAGGTTACTACAGGCATACACTTGGCATAGGAAGCAGAAGTAACTAACAGCCACCTCTGTCATATTGAACACACTGACTTTTTTTTGTAAGTTATCACAAACATATAAAGTATACCTTCTTCTCTCTCAGCAGTTCATTTTACAGAGGTATATTAGGAAAGGTGGGTCCTGAGGAATGATCTTAATGCACATAAGAATCCTGTCAGGAAGGATTTTCTCTATGTATGAACAGTCTTTGCTGGGTTAATTTATGTAATAGGTGAGGGCAGCCACTCCAAAAGTGCTACAGGAGTTACCATGTCAGCACTTGCTGGGATTCCTGGGGATATATCCCATGGCCATTTCACTCCATTAAGGTGAATTACATTGGGATCCCAGTGAACTGTGGGAATAGGTTTCCTTCTGAACAACTCTAGAAGACTGTCTGCACTGAAGTTGTTTTGTCTTCTTCCAAATCCCAAATGGGCACCTTGTTCTGCTGATTGGTTTTCTTTTTTCTGTCTAGGCCTTGGGGCAGGTTAGTGAGCTGTGGCTGAGAGCAGCATCATTCAGGTGATGGAATACTGCCTGGGAAAAGTGTTCAGGGAAAACACCTGAGAAAGCCTCACGTTATTTCAGTGTAATTCATCCAAGTAATTCTTGTATTAGTGTTTCTACAAGGACATATCCTGGTAGGTCTTGTCACTGAGGAATGAACAGGAATGAACATCCCCAACAGGAACACAGAAGGTGGGGGGTATGGGATGGAAGGAAGCAGGCCAGGAAGAAGACCAAAAGGAGGGAAATTAAGCTGTTGAAATGAAATGCATGCCAATATTGGGCAGGGTGATAGCTGGCCCACCAAACCATGCTCAGCAAAAGCGTGTGTTTGGGTTAACCTCTCCTTGAAAATCAGGGAATCCCTGTTTCATTTGCATCAGTGCAAGCCTTTGATATCAGAAGAATGTATACATAAGCCCAGTTTTGACCTTAGTGTTAACAGACACTGCATTCCAAGGAGGAATGCAGGGCTAAGATCAGGCCTAGTGTTGCTTAGTAACCTCTAATCAAGAGCCCAGACACAAATCAGAAACCCTTCTGCCTGTTTGTCTTTTTGCCTTACATGATACTAAGTGAACAGACTTTTTTTGTTATAAAATGTAGCTATTCCTCATATTTTTTTATCTAGGATTTTGCAGTAATGGCACTCACAGAACTTTGCAAGGAGGCCAGAACAACTAATCCAATTCATTAAAAATTTACTTATTACACATTCCTTGATTAGAGAGGGAGGGATGAAGAAATTCTCATATCACCAGTTTCAAGAGAGTCAAAGACAACCCTGACTTTTACCCACAAGGGAAAAGATTCTGCCTCTCATTCCCATCTAGGGTTCTCCTAATCTGTTTCCCATACCTGTGCATGGCAGTTTACTGTATCTGTGCTGGGATGTGTGTCAGTTGGTCTGGTAGATTTCAACTAAACACCAGTCTCACTGTTGTTTTTCCAAAATTAATGTGGGTTTTTTTCCTTTTAAGGGTTCTGACTTGTCTGCAAAGAGGATATGAAGAGCATTCTTTGTGTGAAGAAAACTCATAGTAGTGTGAATTTCTAGAGCAGTAAAATAAGTGTAAGAATTTTGCAATGAAAAATTGCAAAATTAAATCTTGGTCACCTCAGGAAGCTGCCTTATTTCTTACCTGCAAGTAAGTGAAGGAATTGAGGGGAAGAAGAAGAGCCTCTCTTTTCATTACAGCAGTGCCAGGGTCTTGTGTCAGTGACAAAGTTTTGAGGCATACAGATAAGGATTATTCTACCTAATCCCTGCCTAACCAATTTCCATACAGAAGAAGACAAGAAAAAGTCAAAAAATGAGCAAATGTGACCCCAAACCTGTCATGCTGCAGCTGTGCTGGATTTCAGTTCAGTTGCATGTAACAGATCTGTGCTCTACAGCTTTCCCATCATCCAACCCTGCTCAAGAGGTAGCCAAGGAAAATGATTTACAGCAGTGGGCATCCCTTATAGAAGAAAAAGGAATGCCACAGGCTTTATTTCATAATTATGTCCCAATCTCTTTGTCTTTTTTGGAATATATGTGTTGTGTAAGTTGTGGGGACAGCAAGGAAGATGTGGTGTTTGTTCTTACTTTTCAGATTCAGATCTTTCAAAATGAATGTGTCAACACACACCTCAGCTGTACATAATGAGGAATTCCTACTAACACCCAGATGGATGAAGTATTCCACTAACTTGTCTAGGAGATAAATTGCCTGAATACTTAGATTTAAACCTTAAAAGATGCTCATCTAAGTAAGAAAGAAAAGAAAAGAAAATACAAAACTTTATTGCTGTCTTGGTTTAGGGCAAATGTGGGACAAAACTTCAAAAGGGGTTTCTCTAGAAAGCAAATTTAAGCTGCTCTTCTCTCAACTGGTTTGGGAAAAGATTTTCTTGGAGAAAAGTGGAAAAAACCTGTTTATTTAACAGGCAAAGCATTCACCAGCACCAAAAAAAAAAAAAAAAATTTAAAAAATAAAATTTCTTGCTGCTCTGAAGAGAAGATAAACTCAAAAAATCCTTTTCATGGGCTGTAGTTCAGCTTGCTCAGTCTGTTATCAGTCCCTCTGGTGCTGGAAATGCCACAGCCCAGGCCCAGCCCGGTGGGCCACAGGTGTGAGCTGCCAGTGCTCTTCTGGGTGTTCAGTCCAGAGCAGGTTCAAACAGTTCCAAGGAAAAGGAAAAACCACAGTCCAGGGAACTTCTCTGCCTCAGCTAGCTAAAAACTAACTAAAAGCAAAGGAGAGCTCTGTCCCCTGTCTGTCTGTCCGCCTGCAGACAACACGGTCCATAAGGAGGATGCAGGGGAGCAAGTGCAGTTTCTGGTGACAAACTCCGTGCTTCTTCTTCTCCCTTTGGCTTTTGGAACCTGTCTTAAAGGTGCAGAACTTAATACCTAGCACAAACAGAACAGATGACTGGGGATATAAGCATGGCAAAGTCACCCCAGGACAATTGCTTAAAACTATTTTTGCTGTCAGTAGATGCTGAGGTATGAAACTCAGGATTTATGGCTGATCAATGGATGATAAAAACAGGCCAGGAAGGATTGTGAGAGGGTCTGTTGCCCTTTTGCTAGCCAAAGCAGGATCAACTATGTCACAACCATTTTTCTAACCTGTCTTTTCCAGGTTGAGCACATCCCAACACATCTCCTTGCTTTCCATGGAAAACTTTTTCTAGTTCTCAACTTTTACTTGCAGTTCAAACCTGTTACTCAGTCCATGCAGAAGAAAAGACTAATTTCCTCCTTTGCAGCAGTGTTTCTCCTCACACACCTCCTCTCTGGGCTAAACAACCTGAATCTTCCAGCCTTTCTCTTCTTGGCCATGCTGCATCCAGCTGCTGTCATCCATTTCCTTCTCCTCTGGGCTCTCCATGTGCTTGTGAGAGTTTGTGTGTCTCTAAAGCAGCTGTCCCCAGCCAGGCAGCCAGACTCTGCTGGCAATTACCTTTACATATTTTAGTACCCTGCTGTGTACCTTTTTGAAGGGACAGCTTGCACTTGTACTGTGTACAAAAGCAGGGAATTTTTCTCCCTTTCACTCAAAGTCCACATGAAACTGAAAGTGCTCTCCTGGCACTTCTGATACTGCAGGCACAAGCACATGCAAATACTGACAGGCATTTAGCAAACTGGATAAAACAGCAATTAAGTTTTAGCCATGTGATTTCCCCTCCTATTTAAAGGTCTGCGTTTCTGGCTTGGTTTCAGTGTTGCAACATGGCCATGCTTATGTCCTTTGTGAAATTGGTCTGGACTTTGGTAGAATCTTAAAACACACGGTCTTTGCCTAAAGAATACCATGAAAAGGGGCTGATCTTCATGTCTTTCACACAGGATGAGAGGCATATAGTTAACCTGGAACAGTCCCACGTTCATATGCTGCCTGACTCTGGAGACACCTGAAACCTGCATTCCATCCCAAAGGTTCTGGAAAGTTTTGGTCAGATCCAGCAGCGCTCCTGCTGGACAAGGCTGAATATGAAGGCTGAACAGTGCTCACGTCCCTGAAACGATGGGGAGAAAGGAAATGAAGATAAGCGGGGGTTAGAACGGCGCGGGGGCAGTCGCGGGCAGTGCGCGGCTGAAGGCGGAGCAGGGAAGGGCAGCGATGGGCGCTCTGCGCCGCGGGGACGGGGAGAGCCTGTACCTGGGAGACACTGACCTCCACCGGTGCCTTCCCCAATTACAGCCTACATTGCCACACTCCTGCCTGGAGTTGCATCAACCATTTCGTCAGCGCTGGGACTCCTAATTCTCTGCCGAAGTTTGACTTGAAATGCCGGGAGAACCTGGGATTCAACAGAGCAGTGACTGACGTATCCTTACACAGTCTTAGGTTTGCCACAGTGCCTTTGGCTTGCTTTCACCTAAGCAGCTTTGGGAAAAAAATACTAATCACAAACTATTACAAGCCCAAACCCAAAACCACCTTTGCCTTTAATAAACGGCTCCTTTGCCTTTAATCATTACATTAATAGTAAAAAAAGCCCCATGATATTAATAGTATAAAAAAATCATGGCCACATCAAACAAGTGTTAGGACAATGCTCTCATGTATGTGGTGTGATTCTTGGGGCTGTCCTGTGCAGGGTGAGGAGCTGGACTGATGATCCTTGTGGGCCCCTTCCCACTCAGCATATTCTATAATTATATGATCTTATGCCTTACTTATTAGGCAGAAAACATATTTGTATTTCATAAGAAATTTGTATTTCTCAGTAGTTGCATATAAGAAATACATCTTTCTGCACTATGGTGATTTAGGTTGAGGAGTATGATGCTTTATCCCTGAGGATTTGAGAGCACTGTATGAACATATAAAACCATTATTCAAAGCCCTCTTCCACCTTCCCCACAACCTTGCTCAGGTGAGCCCCTTTATCAGCACCCTTGCTCAAGATGGGCAAGTAAAGGTGCTTGTACTTTCACTGCTACCACTTACACAGGAGAAGCCACAGGCTGCCAGGACTGTGACTAGCATGAAAAGGGAAGCCCTCAGGTACCAGCTTGCCCTGTTACCCTCACATGAACTCCTGAACTATGTGGGATTTACTGGCACATCACCAACAGAACAAGCCAAGTGATACTGCTTCTCCTCCTGTGCTTCCTTTGCCAGCATTTGGTGGTCAGAGCAAAGGGGAACTGAGCCATCTGATGATGTGGAAGCCAAAAAAGGCTTCCTGCCAGAAGGTTTCTGTTGGACACTGGAATCATTGTACTCTGTCCTTGCATTCTGATGTTCCTCAAGCAGAACAGCGTTTCTTTCTGCAGTGACAATCACAGGAACACTGGCAATTTGAGCAAAAAAGGAAAAGGAAGTAGATCACCTGCATAAAATACCATAGCAACCAAACATCTATTAAGACTTCATTTACACAAGTGAGCATTGTCTATTCCTATCATCCCATTCTCCTGAGATGTACTCGATTTTCTTCACAGGAGTTAACTGTCTGTTCTTTGGTGCTTGATCAAGTATTCCCACATTTTTTCAAGTGTCCCACTGATCGTCTGTTATGGGGGATCTGCACAAGATAGTTCTGTGAGTAGCAAGACATAGAAAGCCTTCCCTCTCCCATTTTTCCCCCCCATGTTTTATGGATCTTCTACATTTTCTGTATTGGTTTCCTCTTCTTATCCCACAAAGCCAATGCAGCAGTGTTCCCAGGTTCTCTTTTTTTCCTCCTGCTAACTATCTCTATACTCCATTTTCTCCTGTGCTCTCCTAGCTCCCTCCTGTATTGCCTGAGGCCTCCTGCTACACTCATCTCAGCTTTCATATCTTCTGTATCTCTCTTGTAATGTTTCTATTCTGAGTGTTTTACATGAAAGCTAGGCAAGATACCTTATATACTGTGTTTGATTCAAACTCTAGGCATGCTACTCACTCAGCAGCCTGGCATGTCTACCAGAAAGTGGAACAGCTTTGCGTCGCTGAGCAATAAAGCAATATCTGCTCACCAGTTTCCAGGAAACCTGTGGGACACAAGATTTTTAAGATGTAACTCTATCTCTGACATTACTCTGTTAGGGCTTAAAGGGTTTGAAAGGGTAGTGATGACAGTGAGGCTGCACAAGCCTTGTCTCTGTGTGGAATCTGACTGGAAACCAAGGGCTGTTCTGCAGCAGCAGCCAGCAGTGATAATGGGCACATCAAATCACAGCTGGTGTAAGGCAGGCTCTGTAGCTGTCATTGCTGCTGGCAGCTGCTGCTCCCTAGGCATGGGTGTTCTACTGCAGCAAAGCCTGAAATTATGAGGCTGTTGGGAAGTTCTATGTTGCAGACCCTACTAATAATCAAGTGGGAATCTTAATAAAAAAAGTCGCTAGGAATTAGTCCCCAATGCCCGAAGAGCCTCAGGAAATTTGCTGTGCCCCTTCCCAGCATGGGTAACCCACACATGACAGATCATTCCCCAGCCTGGAGAGCGGGATCTGCCTTCTCCCCGAGACCTGAAGAAAGGCATTTTCCCTCTGCCCTGCAGCAGGGTAGAGCTGATTCCTTTCTCTTGAGAATCCATGTGATGCGAGAGCGGAATTCTCAAAGGATAAGCATTGCTGACATACACCTAATCATGGGCTCAGAAAGATCAAAGTTGTGTTTAAAAAAGAAATTCCAGCTCATTTAAGAACTCTTGACAAAGTTACCTTTATGCCTAGCTCTGTCTTGCCTAAATGCAGCTAGCCTTGAAAAGCAATTTGGTTGTTTTGAGAGCTTCTATATTTTTTCTCCTGTATTTTAATATATTCTTTGCAATCAATTTTATTTAATAGTAAATTATTTAATCTTTAATATAATTACTATTACATGTTTAATTTTCTAAATCTTTATCACTTAGGACACAAGAAGGAAGATTACTGCAGCTGTACATAATGCCTCCACATAAAAATGTGTAACCAGAGTCAATCTAGCTTTACTTTACAGCCACAGAGAGAACTAAGCATTTTTACCATAGGACTCATCTCAGTGAGGGATTTTTCAATGACCAGCTCTCTGAGCTCTATCATTTTTCCAAGCTCAGACATAGCTGTCTTTGACAACTGGCAAGATATGATATATTTTTTTCTTGTTCGTTCCTGCTGTGTTTCTGAGCTAACATCTCTCCTTCCTTGATGAGTTCAGGTTGTGTCTGGAGTCAGATACCAACTCCTGATCTGCAGGTAACCAGAAGAGTCATAGTTCTCTTGCTCATATGTTTCTTCTCTCAAGTATTTGAGTTCTGAGTTTCTAAGCTCTCTCATAAATGGGAAGTAGGAAAAACAACCAAATAATAATGATGAAAGTAGCAGGACCAATGCAGCCTGGTTTTCTATGGGTTAATGTTTCAAGGTGTGGGTTCTCTGCTGTGTAATAAAGCAGTAACAGGCATGCCAGCTGCAGGCTTTTCCTGAGCTGTAGACTAGTGCAGCCTCTTTCTATAGTAGACTATCTATCTTCACAAAACATGCCTAAAATGATTAACATTGACTTCTCCAACCAATTACCTGAATTGGTCAGAATTGGACAGAGGGTGGAAAAGACAGACAGGTGTTTATATATATACACACACACATAAGCACACAGCCCTATCACTTAATCCTAAATTGCTTAGATAATCAAGTCAAAAGCTGCAAGGCAAAGGCACAAACCATTTGGCTGTGATTATCAAAGTCAGTTGCATACACATAATTTTTTGTGATCTTGCCACTTGCCTGGCTCAACGATCTAGTNCACATAATTTTTTGTGATCTTGCCTACATGAGGAGTTTCCACTTGCCTGGTTCAACGATCTAGCTCAAATGCTGCAGATCCCAAGCTGAAATTATCCACTGAAGATAGAGTTGCTTTTAATTTAAATCGAGTCAGCTTTATGGAGATAGGAACTCTGAGACACTGCTCAAGGGTGCAACGGCTGCTGTTCCAAGGTGGGCAGGCAACCTGCTTTCTCTTGAAGGCAGGGCAGCTCATCACCAATATCTGTCCTTACAGTACATGCTCTTTACCCCAGGAACCCGCTGGGCTAAGGTCTATCTCTCTGGGAAAAGCAGAAGCAGTCTGTCGGCAGAGGTGCGTTTAGAGCAGTTATTGGCCTCAAGAAAAGCCAAAACTTTCCGTAGGCAAATGCCTTTCTAGCTTTGAACCAAAAGCACCAAAGCCTCAGAGCTAAATTCAAGCTAGATCGAGCGTAATCGGAGTGCACAGGTGCAGGCAGCAGGAAGGGCAATACCCGCGGAACGTGTGCGAGCGTGTCCGCGCAGCCCGGGACGGCAGCAGAGCCGCTGCCAGCAGCGGCCGCAGCAGCAGCGAGTAACGGGGAGGAGCGGAGGCACGGGCGCTGCCGCCGGCCGCGCCCCGGCGCTCCCGCAGCCCGGCGGGCGAGCTCGCAGCGCTCCCCGGCGGCGGAGGGACGCAATGGGAGTCTCGGTGCGGAGCGGCGTGCCGGCGTGCGGGGGATGGCCGGGATACGCATGGCGCGCCGGAGGATGGCGTGGGTGGGGATGGAGTGCCAGAGGATGGTGTGTGCCGGGGGTCGGTGTGCCGGGAGGCGTCGCGCTGTGGGGCGGCGTGGTGCCGGTGTGCGGAGGCGTGGCGGGGACAGGGTGCGGAGGATGCTGTGCCGGGGATGCAGGCGGGTGCCGGGGCGCGACCCGCAGGGGACAAGCGGAGGAGCCGCCGTGGAGTGCCGGGAGTGATCTGCAGTGCTGGCGGGTCTGTGCAGGCTCTGTGCGCTGCTCGGCGCTGGATGCAGCGCCGGAAGAACCACCCAGGAATGCGGCGGGGCCCGGTCAGGCGGTTCGGGTCCGACGGGGCCGGGGCGAGAGAGGCGGCACTCACTGCCAGCGCGGCCCCTCGCCTCCGTGTGTTAACTGGCCGCCTATCCCTTGGGGAAAAACACAGCGACACGGCGACATCTCACCCCTCGGCACTCCTCTTCGGCATCCTTAGAAGGATATTTCACAGAATCATTTAGGTTGGCAAACACCTCTGAGACCACCGAATCCAACCTTTGACCGACCCCCCCTTGTCAAACTGACCATGGCACCGAGCGCCACGCCCAGTCATTTCTTGAACATCTCCAGGGACGGTGACTCCACCGCCTCCCTGGGCAGTCCGTCCCATCTTTGACAACCTTTGTGAGGAAATTCCTCACGATATCCAACCTCAGCCTTCCCCGGTGCATCCTAAGGCCATGTCCTCTTGTCCTGTCACTACTTGTGTCACTACTTGCCTGGGAGCTTAGGCTGGCCCCCACCTGGCTACAACCAAAAAGGAAGATGAGGAATTACTGACTGGCATATAGACAACTCTTGATNGAACTCTGAGACACTGCTCAAGGGTGCAACGGCTGCTGTTCCAAGGTGGGCAGGCAACCTGCTTTCTCTTGAAGGCAGGGCAGCTCATCACCAATATCTGTCCTTACAGTACATGCTCTTTACCCCAGGAACCCGCTGGGCTAAGGTCTATCTCTCTGGGAAAAGCAGAAGCAGTCTGTCGGCAGAGGTGCGTTTAGAGCAGTTATTGGCCTCAAGAAAAGCCAAAACTTTCCGTAGGCAAATGCCTTTCTAGCTTTGAACCAAAAGCACCAAAGCCTCAGAGCTAAATTCAAGCTAGATCGAGCGTAATCGGAGTGCACAGGTGCAGGCAGCAGGAAGGGCAATACCCGCGGAACGTGTGCGAGCGTGTCCGCGCAGCCCGGGACGGCAGCAGAGCCGCTGCCAGCAGCGGCCGCAGCAGCAGCGAGTAACGGGGAGGAGCGGAGGCACGGGCGCTGCCGNGTGCAGGCTCTGTGCGCTGCTCGGCGCTGGATGCAGCGCCGGAAGAACCACCCAGGAATGCGGCGGGGCCCGGTCAGGCGGTTCGGGTCCGACGGGGCCGGGGCGAGAGAGGCGGCACTCACTGCCAGCGCGGCCCCTCGCCTCCGTGTGTTAACTGGCCGCCTATCCCTTGGGGAAAAACACAGCGACACGGCGACATCTCACCCCTCGGCACTCCTCTTCGGCATCCTTAGAAGGATATTTCACAGAATCATTTAGGTTGGCAAACACCTCTGAGACCACCGAATCCAACCTTTGACCGACCCCCCCTTGTCAAACTGACCATGGCACCGAGCGCCACGCCCAGTCATTTCTTGAACATCTCCAGGGACGGTGACTCCACCGCCTCCCTGGGCAGTCCGTCCCATCTTTGACAACCTTTGTGAGGAAATTCCTCACGATATCCAACCTCAGCCTTCCCCGGTGCATCCTAAGGCCATGTCCTCTTGTCCTGTCACTACTTGTGTCACTACTTGCCTGGGAGCTTAGGCTGGCCCCCACCTGGCTACAACCAAAAAGGAAGATGAGGAATTACTGACTGGCATATAGACAACTCTTGATAGTTGCCCCCAGTTCACACGTTGCCCTCACCAATCTTAGACATTTTTATCAGTCTCTAAGGGAGCAAATCTAATCCAGCACACTTAAAGAACACAAAATATTGTCCCCAAATTTATATGTATTCATGCATAATTTCTGTGCCCAAAAAGCCCCAAGTGCAGAGAAAATACAAAAAGAGGGAAATTAATAGGGCTGAGGAAGGGTCATTAAAGTAAAACAGAGGCATAAAAGGATAGAAAAAATGCTTATTAAAAATCATAGCCATACATCTGAAGCCTATAAAACAGTCAATATTTTTTTAAAAAAAATCAATTTCTTGAAATAGAAAAATAACCATTTCTGAACAAAAATATAATTTACATAAAAACCAGTGGAATAATTTAGTAAACAAAAATGTTTGATTTCCCTCTTCTTATACTAGATTATTTGAATTAGCACTTTAAAATATTTAAACTAATGTGAATTCATTCAAGCAGAGCAATGTCCCCAGATAATAGCTGAACTGAAACTATTTTTGTTTCTGAAGTGACATATTTGAGATTCTACCAGTCATACAAGTCTCTGCAGTGGCACACTCATTGTTATACCATTGGGCTTCAACCTGAAAAAAGATGTTCTGTATGATGCAAAGGCAGTAAGATCAATGGCAGGAAAGCCAAAACTAAGGCACAGTACAGATTAGATTGATGAAATCAGAATCCAACTCGACTCCATCAGTATTGAACAGAACATAGATGGAAGGCAGGCAGGATGGTGCTCCAGAGGCAATCTATACAGTGTGCTACGTAACCTAATTATGCAAGAGCTTTTCATCAAAATCTAGTGGCATTTCCTCATAGATGTGTCCCGTAGTATATTTTGGTTTAATGTTTTACAATCCACCAGTCCATTATCTGTTGCTGTCTTTGGTTCAGTCACTAAATCTCTGGACAAAACCAGCCCATCAGACCTTGGCTCTGCTGCCTCTACTTCGTTGACTTTTGGTGCAGGCTTTCCTTTACTTCAGCTATTACTCTGACCCCTGAATTAGATTAAATGGCCCTGGGGACATTCTTCAATGTTCATATTGATGTCCTCTGCAGCTTTTCATGGTTCTAATCTATCATCAACCAATTACTAGAATTAACCTTTTGTATTCAGTACCTTCCACCTAACAAAATCCCTGACACTGCAGCAGCATCCCCTGACTGCACAAACCTGTCATGAATGCTGATATTAATGAATGTGTGTTATGGCAAGGGCAGGGAACTCTCTGTATTATTCAAGTTGTCCAGCATGTCCTGTTATATGAGTGTGTGCCCAGGCATTTGAGTGGAGAGGTTTTCATTTGGGGAAGTTCAGAGTGACAGTGGAAAATTATTTTAAACAAGAGATTTATTTTTTGCCTAGTATTTTCAGTTTTACACACTAGTTGTGTTTTTCTTTTTTCTTGTCTGACATCTTGGAATCTAACCTGCAGAAACAAAGAGCTCATTGCAGTAAACTAAGTTGGTGAAAGCTGAATTTAGTGTTAACTATAAGTCTAGGTATAATGTTTAACATAATGTTAAGTACTCCACAAAATAAAGCCTTATGGCCATAAAAATTGGGTGGAAACATTCAACTCTCAGTGACTCAGCTGACCATCTGTAAAGTGGACATAAGCCCCCTCTGTCTGTCAGCTCAGAGAGGTCTTGTAAAAATGGAATTAAAATTATTGTGAACACTAACAGATGGAAGAGCTAGTGCATTGCAGCAAGACCCTAGGTTAATTAATAAATTAATTAAATAAATGAAAATGAACATTGCTTTGTGTTTTAGGAGAGGGTTTGAAAAGAGTGCATCATGAGGATCTCATCTTGTAAACTTAGTAAGAAAACACAAAACCTCAAAGAGCAGTGAATTTGGCCATTTCCTGGTAGCCTGTGTACTGAACAAGGAAGGCCAAGTACTAAAACAAATAAACAAATCCCCAGTGATTGTACAAATGGACATCAAGCAGCTTTCCTGGTATCAAAATCTTGTAGATAATTTTTCAAATGAAGTCTCCCATGTCACGTGTAAATAAACATTTCGTGTGTGCACTGTTTTGGTGTATTTTTCCTTCACACACACAGAAGTTACCACTCTTCTTTTCTTACTCTTGAATACCTATAGACAGAAACATCTACTGTAGGTGGTAGTCCTCCACCACATTACATTTTAAATTATTTCAGTGTTTTTTCTCCACACCTTTGTTTTAAAGTTTTTTTAAAAAGCCCCAAAACTTTGTTTTGTTTTTAAGAGCTTTGCACCAAAGTGCTGACTCAATTGCAGGCAACTGATTAAACCTATCAGGGAGCAACGGCAAAACAAGTCTCATCAGTTATTAAAACAATAATAAAACAGAGCATGATTTACAATTCTGTATCAGTTAATGATCAACTACAAATACACTAATTATTACATTTAAAAAAAGCTCTAACATCTAAAATCAGTAGTATAGAAATAAATAGAAGAAAAATAGGAGATCAATAAAGGTGACTTTCAGTGTTATTATATTGAAACCTTTGTGCAACAGAATAAAAACAAACAAAATTTTTATTTAACTTGTAATTTTGCTTTAGAAGCAAAGTTGTCTTTTTCAAAAACTTTTGAAATCCTTAGATTTGACACTTTTTAAAACCCAACTGTCTAGCCACATTATAAGATCTTGTGATGGATTTTATCTATATCAGTGTTAATAATATCAATGTTAATTAATCCAGGATCCTGCTAAACTCTACATCTCAGTAGCATCCCACCAAGGCATTTAAGCTGGATTTTTAAACATAGTTTAATGCAAAAGCCTGAATGTAGACATGTAAACTCTACTTTTAATATGCACTAATTGAAGAAGGACTTTTGTACCTTTCCCGATGTTGCAATGGAATTAACTCATATGCATTAAATCCAATAATTAAAAATAATGACAATTCAGAATTGTACAGTTAAAAAATGATATTTTGCAGATATTCTCAGTGTTTCTGCTATCCAGTACCCATTATTCATTCTACAGTCCTTCCTCTGATTGAATTAATTAATATTTTGTGGATCTTCATTTGCTTGGGTCATTTTACTTTTGAACAAGTAAGTACACATAGGAATGGAATTATTTCTCCTCTGTGCTTTATAATTTATTTTCTCAGTTCATGTTACCAAAGTCCTTTGGTTACACTTGTGAAAACTCTAAAAAAACCAAGAGTGGCAAAATTCCCAACATCTGCCTGCCAAAGAAACAATCAGTCCCATAGGGAACGTTTGAATCTTCTTTCAAAAATTTGGTCTCATTCTTCAGTTTAAGAAGAAATGCAGAGAGAGGTTCAAATTTGCCTCCAGAAATTATTTTGCAATGACATCTCTTCTGTGCACAGCCTTGTGCCATTATTTAAACTTATGTCCAATATGTGGGTGCTGAGCAGTGGTATGGCCAGCACCTTGGAAGAATTTATCTGAGCTGGTGGAAATACAGTGAAGTTGGTAAAATCCGGAGATTTGGTTTATTACTCTCAATTACAGGATTTGTTTAAGAGCTCTGAGCCCAAGAATTTATTCCTCTGGTCAGAAAGTAGCTCAAGAAACACACAACAGTAATCACAGTCAGGAATAAGATCCAGAACTAGCTCATTCTGGTCATCCTCTAACACAAGCTTTTGGTTTTTAGGCTCTCTCATTATTGAGATTATATTCATATTTTCCATTCAGTCCATGGTCAGTACTGCTGGAAAAGTTCTGCATACCTGAAATTTGGGCTGTTTTCACAGTGTTTCTGGCCAAGGCAGATTTCAAGGCAGTAGAGGTTAGGATACCTCATGTAGCCCCTCTGGGAGACTGCTCACCATCTCACCTTGGCTTCTTTTTTCTACTTTCTGCAGGACAGAATTGAGTTCATGTCCTCTTCCTCTTATTCAGCCTCCTGCAAAACAAAGCCTTGTGCTCTTATGTGACCCCTCTGCTCCAGTCCTGTCTTTTCCTGTAGCTGCACTTTGTGTCAAGTGGACCTCCTGCTGCACCCTTCTCCCTCAAAGCATGGAGACAATTATCAGACACAGGCAAAAATCTCACGCCAAAAGGGGCAGAAAGGACTGGGCTTTTCTGCTCTGGAGAGGTAAAAAGAGAATGAGTGAGAGAAATGAACACAAAGCAATGCCTGGATTAGAAAGGGTGAGAGAGAGTCCATCTGTTTTGAGACATTCAATGATGCAGCGAGACACTGACTGATATAACTATCAGTTAATGAAAATAGAAGGCACAAATGTAAAATTAGGAAAGAAAGAAGTTTTTTCAGTATTGCTTGGCTGTTAAATATACCGACAATGGAAGCCAATTCTGGAAGCCATTTAGAAGGACGTGTAAGGACTGACCATTTTCAGCAACAATAAATATATCCAGAGTTATTTAATGCAGACAAATTATCTTAAGGGTTTAAAAATCCTTTTACTATGCCCTGACTATTAGGGAAGGCATGAAATGAACTCTGTCAACTGTGTGGTTTTTGCACCTTCTTCTGACATGTCTGGTATTATCTGCTATTGTAGACAGACTATCAGACCAGATGGATCACAAATCTGATCCAATATGGTAACTCCTTATGTTCTTAAGTGAAAATTTTACCAAAAGCATATCGGGAAAGCTTTTGAAAAATCTCAGAAAACTGACACAAAAAATATCTAAGAAATTGCCACCTTCTGTCTGCTAGAAAAAATGTCAAAGAGTAATCATTTTATTGCTGTCTAATCCAGCATGCTCTCTGTTTTTCAGGGCAAATACAGTCTTCAATGGAACCCTTCCTGAACTCTTGGGTTTTTTTAGGAATTACTTCCATCTGTCTTTGAATAAACTAGCTCTGCTCTGTGTTCTGCATGTTAGGTTCTATCTCCAAATGATTTCCTTGGTCACATTCTGAAGCCTGGACAAAGTGTTTTTGAAGTAGCTATAATTCAATGCTTAAAAAATGTATAAGAAGAGATTTTTGACCCTTCACTATTACTGGTGCTACATTAATATTAAAAAAACAAAAAAAAAACCAGAAAGGAAAATCCAGAAACCCAGAACGAGGAATGTTTATCTGAAATAGGAGGAAAACAGGTATATTTTCCAAGATTTATTTCCATTCTCCTTATCACATCTCTCCTTTCAAGATGGTAGCATTGATCAAATAACATTTCTCCAGGTAAAGCTGATAACAGTTTCCCTTTCAACCTCCAATTGCTCTGAGTCCTGTAACACCCTCATCTAAGGCATTTTCCTTCATCCTGTTTCAATGGTAGCTGGATTATTGAACCCCTGCAGAAGTGCTGAGTGTGTAACACGTGCACAAGACCTGGCTTATGCACTTCACATGGCTGCAGTTATGCTCTGTGGCCATATCTTTACCAATATACCTAAAGAGATGTGGCATGTCCTGTCTGTTATTTAATGTAGAGGCTACAGCCCCATTCTACCATCTGATAAAGGGACTGCACCCTGAATTATTTCTCCTGGTTATATATCACACCCTTATCCTTTGTTAAGGTCTTGTAGTTTTGCTTCTCTAGGTAGAGTGGTATTAAGCATCTCAAATGCCCTTTGTGAAAGAAAGAACGTAATTTAGGATAATTGATAGGAGGGAAAGCTCTTGGATAATGAGAGATATGGGTCCTGTCATTTAAGCATAAATCCTAAATAGAAAGCTTGTGTTGTTTTCCTGCTTGATCTTGNTTGTTTTCCTTCTTGATTTTGCCCCCGCCTGTTTTTTAAAAAAAAAAAAAAAACAACAACAACAACAAAACAACTCAATATATTGATTCAGACAAATATAATAACCCAGCATACCAGAGCTTGCCTTTGTGAGCTAGGTTATAGATAGGGTTGATAAAATAATGACATATCTGAATTGCTAAGTTAGTGCACAGCAATTCTGAATAAGGAAGAGCTACAGACTTAGATGTTAAAAACTGAGAAGGGATTTGGGAGCAGACCTACAAGGTGCGTTGTGTCTGGCAGACCCACTGAGTCTGTGCAGGGACTGCAGGAGGCAGGAGCTGGGAGGAAGAGCCTGAGGATGGTGGTAGAACCAGAGTAAGAAATATGTGTCTGGGGCTGAGTGATGAGGAGACAGGACTAGGATAAAGGTTGGAAATTGGAGGCTGGCAACAAAAGCACAAGATAGGAAAGGTCACTTTAAGCAGGGCAGAGCGGCTCACTGAGCTGCTTCAGACAGCTGAGAAACACATCAAAAACTCAGAAGTGTACCTCTGCTGGTTGCACTTTTCAGGGTCTGATGGTCATCAACTGGCCAGCTGCAAACCTATTGCAGGGTGAGGATGCTGCAAAAATGACATTTCTATTTCTTGTGGACAGCAAGATAAAGTAAGTACTTGGATTTGCCACAGGGAGATATAAATAGGAATGTCTAGAGAATACTGGAAAAGCAAGATACCCTGAATAGTAATTTACCTTGAAAAAAAACCCCAACAGATGTAAGTTACTAGAATGATTTATCTCTATTTGACAACAAAGATTCTGTTTATCAATCTGTACACATTAATGCATATGACATGATAGTTCGAAGAGCAGAGGAGTGGTACAGAAATCATAAGGACCACAAATTAATTCAGAGTTTCATCTGCAGGGGAATTAAAAATGAGTAAATAAACTGAAGAAGTAATTATCCATGACAGATGTGAAATCCAGAAGATTAAGGAGTGAATTTAACAGAGAACAAGGGATTACAGGCAGTTGCAGTTAACAGGGTTTCACTACTGAAGGGAAGTAAGAAAACTCATTTGAATTGCCAGCTGGTGTGAACTGTCACCACCTGAGCTACTTCCTTTAGTAGCACAAATCTATACTATGCAAGAGACCTATCCCTAACCAAGAACATAAGGAAAGATAAAGCAATAGGTGACATGAGCTTATCTAAGCAGAGGTCAAGGAGGCCATGTGTGCACCTGTTCCAAGCATATCTCCATTTCTGTAAGAGGGTGAAGTCCTCAGTCAGCAGTCACAAGAGGAAACCAAGCAGGGAGTAAGGAAAGGCCCATTCAGCCATAAGGCAAGAAAATCCCATGGGATGTGTTGGGTTGGAGGCAAGAGCATCTGTCAGAAGGGATGGTTGGGCAGAGGCAGACAATGCACCCTGAGCTGAGCAAGCCAAATCAGCTCCAGCAAGGATGTGGCTGTGAATGTGGCGTGGCACTCTTGCTGGCTAGTCCTGCTGTGAGGAGGACACGGTTGGCCCCTCTAGGAGCACCACACAACCATGGCTATGCTTCTGTGGGCTGAGCCCAGCCGTGGAATATCCTCACCAGCTACAGCATTGTCCATCAAGTAGGCATTTAACAGTGTCTTCATTTGCTGGGGGAAACAGCTTTTGCATGCAGCTTTTAATCACCAAAAGTTATTTATCCATAATGGAAAATGAAGAGCAAGAAAACTCTGCAAGAGAGGGATGATTGACGTTCCTCCTGCCCTTCCTCTCAAATCCAAACACCAACCCTGTGACTGGAGCTGCACTCTGCCAGGGCCATTTTGTTCCTCTGGGCAGAATCTTCTGTGTGTGTGTGTTTTATTTTATAAATATGCTTTCCTGCCTGTTTAGAGGCCTCCTGCAGTGACCCAGGATCAGTGTGGCCATGGTAGAGGAGCAGGGTGTAATAGGAGCCGTGGCATGCCTGGGAAGGCCACTGGGGAAGCAAGGCTTGTGAAGTGGCCTCAAAGCTCTGGTCTGCTTTTGTTGAGCATTGGAATTGGGAATTGGGCTGCCCAGGTGGAGTCACCATCCCTGGAATTGTTCAAGAAATGACTCAGCGTGGCACTTAGTGCTATGCTTTATCTGATATGGTACTCAATCGAAAGTTGGAGTTGATGATCTTGGAGGTATTTCCCAGCTTTAATGGTTTTATGATTGTGACTGTGTAGAACTCCTGAGCCACCGGGACTCTTAGTCCTCACTGAGCTGCACACTCCCTCCATGGGGTGTCTGGCAGGGTGACACAACTATGCTGTATTCATAAGTATTCACTTAATCTCCCTTTTGGCTGTTCATTATGCTTTTACTGCTGACTGGAACGTGGTGATTAGGTGCAAATACCGTACATCACTTGATCTCCAACTGTGCATGTTATTGGAAAAAATAATCCAATGATAAAATTATAATAATCATAATAAAAATTAAATTTTAAAAAGTAATTATCTATAATGAATCAAACAAGGAATTAAATAGTGGCAAAAAAAGAATTTAAATTGTGCTAAACAAATATGCAAAATTTAAAAAATATTAAATAATAATGAAGTAGCTTATCTATTCTGTTGTGCAGTGTGGTTGGATTTTACCAGCATAAACTGAGATGTATGAAATAAGATAATGAAGGGGAGGCTTTGTCTTTGTTGTCCCCACACTCCAAAACCAATTGTTCATTCCTGTGAAAACTTCCCATAATGGCACAGTTGAGGTTTACAGGCACAAAACCCTGAGAAAACCAGGATGAAAATAATGGTGCAAGAGAACTGAAGGGGAAACATTGCAGAGGCTTTGTGAAAGACTGGCTCAGCAGCTTCAGAGCAAGCTGTAACAATGCAAAGTGCAGCTGAGTTGTGACAATGCCACTTGCTGAGCTAAGGGACCTGTGCAGCACAAATACCAGAGGTTTGTGATGGGGAGATAGGGAGTGATAACATTTCTCAAGGTTCTCTGGTGAGGGGTCTTAATGGAAACCATGGCCACACAGACCAAGACACAGAGGGAGACTGAGGTCCTGAGGGCCATGGAGGAGGCAGCAGTGGAGTACAGACCTGGGGGCTCAGGAGAGAAAACTTCCCCATACTGGTGGTGGGAGAAGAACACATTGCAGGAGAATGATATATGTTACATCTACAGAAAGAAATGGAAGAAGGACAACTTGGGGACCTACAAACATGTCAGCTTCGTTTCAATTGATGGCAGAATGATGAAACGTCTTCTTTGAAGCTCTCTCTGTGCAAAATGAGTGAAAACAAGATGAGCAAGAACAGTCAATATGGATTCATTAAGGTTAAATGATGCTTGACCAATCTGATTGTCCTCAGTGCTAAAATAGATGACTCATTGCAGAAGGTAAGACAATGTTGTCTGTACAGACTTTAGTAGGGCTTGTGACTGGTTTCCCATACTAATCCTGTGCTGTGAAAAGCACTGCTCTGGCTGGCTGCCTGGCTGGAGAAAGGAGCTCTGGCTGGCAGGACAGGCTGGGTGTTCCAGCTGGCCAGCCAGGGTGAGCTCTGTGCCTGGCTGGCCGGGCAGGACAATCTGGCTGGCTGGGGCAGGGGTGGCTGACTGGCCAGGCAGGCTGGATCTGTTGCTGGTAGGCTGGGGCTAAGTGGCTCTGGCTGACCAGCTGAAGAAACAGGCTCAGGCTGGCTGGGAAAAGGGCTTCAGCTGGCCAGGGAAGAGAGACTGGTGAGCCAGACAGGGCTGAGTGACTGGATGGCAAGAGGATCTCACAGAGCAGCTGGGGACCATGGCTCTGGCTGGCTGGCTAGGTTGAGTCTCTGGCTGGGGCTGAGTGCCTGGAGAAACAAGTCTGCCTAAGACAAGATGCTTTGTCTGGCCAACTGGGCAAGGTGATCCAGTTGGCTGGTTTGGGAGAGAGGCTCTGGCTGGCTGTGGGTCAGCTTTTGATTCTGGAGCAGAGCAATGCTGAGTTGTTTGAGCACCATTATTTTTTAGTGATGTAGCGAGATTTGGTAATTGATCTAAATAAAATGACAATTCAAGCATTGTGTTAAAAAGCCATAAAATACTAATTTAATGATTAGAGAAAATAAAAGTATAAAAGCAAAAATTGCCTCTGGTTGATACTTTTTTTTCTGTGCTCATTTTTTTTTGGTGATTTTCATACAATTCTTGTAGAGAATGTCCCACGGTTTAACTGTATATTAATTGTCAATAAATTAACATCCCTGTTTTTCAAGAAAGACAATAGCAATATTTTTGCTCTTTGGGATTACTCCTATTCTATTGGAGTAATTCCAACTATTGGACTGTCTAATCAGCAACATTTTAAATATACATGGTTGAATAAACCAACTGAAGGAGAAGCTGTGAATGATTATTTCTGAAGCTGTGATCTGAGTTCCAGGTTGTGCAATTCTGGAAGCCCACAGACAGGAAACCATGGACACAGTAGTTGCAAGCTGAGGTGGCAGAAGTCCTGCATCTCATCTGACACACAGGCAGCTATTTCAAACGAGCTCCATAAGCTGGAGTGAATCCCTTGTAGTGGCTCATAGTTTACAAGGATTTTGTGCAGCATGGCCATATGAATATTTCGCCTACCTTGAGTTACCCCTGTAATGCCACTGAGCATCTCTTACACTCTGGATTTTTTTATTTTTAAATGAAAAAAAAGAAAGAAGGAAGTTTCTGGAACTTTTATCTCTATAGCTGTTTTGATAATTTGGATTTTTTTTTTTTTCACACAAAGTCTTGATAATTGGAGGCAAGGTAACTGTTTTTTCTCCAGTGGAATGACTTGTTATTGTTTCCATCAAAATTTTGTGTAACAGAAAATTATGGTCACACACTGTACTCACATCTACACATTGTTGCTTTCACAGCCACTGCCCATGTTCTTTTTCTAGGAATACATAGTGCAGTTTTGTATCCCTTCCTTTGGGGTGTGATGATAAAATAATTCATTCTTGCTGTGCTGTGGTGATCTTCTCTGGTTTGCCCACATTGGATCTAATGTGCCATACTGAGGTCAGTGCTCCGTATGTGGTTGTAACAAACAAATGCTGATCAACACCACCTTTTTAATTGATGTAGGATCTGCTGACAGGGATCTCTTAGGATAAGGTGTTTGGGGATGAATCATGTGACCAGCTTGCAATGAAGCTATGTTTTCCAAACTTTTGTGCTCTTCTGCTTCTTATTTTCCATTTGTACATGTGTACCTGGTGACTCCATCCTAGTCCTTCTGAGTATCACCCTGAGTTAAGTTTGGATTCGGATAATTTTCTCTAAAATTTCAGTCCCTCCCTTGCTGATTTTGTGTGTGTTTCCCTTTTGTCATCTGTAATTTAATGCAAGATTGAACAAAGGCCATACTCTGACAGATCCTTTCAATCTGAGAGCTAGCTGCATTTCTTCCCTCAACTGTCCTAACAAGGATGCATGTTAAATAATTCCCCAGGTCCACCCATTTCCCATATTTCAATTAGTGTTTCCTGGTTATGCTTCCCCAGTCCACTAGGAAATCCCTAAAGATGATTCAGAAATGTTAGGGCTAGTTTCCAAAGTACTTAAGTACATTTCATTAAGTTCTGTCAACTTAAATATGTTTAATTCATCAAAATTTCCTTCAACCTCCTCTTATCTTCTTTAAACCTGTTTTTTTCTTTTCCACCTACAATTTGTTGAAATTCATCCTAAAATCCAGGTACCTATCTGAGAGAAACTGCAGAAAAAAGGCAGCAAAACGCTGCTACGTACCTCAACTCCTGGGTCCTCTTTCCCCTTCCCCTGTTCCCAGCAACCAGTACCTCCAGGAGATGCCTCTGGTGGCTGCCTGCACCTTGCACCTGATTATGGGATATGAATTTTGATGTCGAGGACTTCTTGGCCTAGGCTGGTTCTTTGCCTTCCTTACAATTACCCAGAAAAGAGGAGAGCAGGAGTAAGAGGGTGCCTTGATGCTGGAGCACACGAGGGATGTGCTCTGTAACTGTTCATGCTGTTCTTCCCATCTTCCCTGCAGCCATCATGCAGGGCATCCACAACTTTTCTGGGCAACTCTTTTAATTGTCAGCTAATAGGCATTTAATTGGGAATTTACCCAAGAGCAGTCTGTCTGTCCCATGGCAAAAAAGGGTGAGTGATCATCCTGTCTTCATCTTGACCCACCAGCTTTCTTGCTCTTGCTCTTCCTCTCTTCTCTCATGTCCCACCTGGGAGGGAGCAAGTGGCTGGGTAGAAGTTTGCCTGCTGGCTGGCACCAGCTCACAACACTGTGTTAAATACTCTATATTGCTACAAAATCCGGAATACAAAGAAATCCAAATGGGATAAAAACCCAAACAAATCCAACACAGAAAGGAAACGCATTTCTCATCCATCCAGGGGACTGAGTGCTGAACATCAGTGGACTGATTTTATTTATCCCAGCCATCTGTACAAGGGACTGATGGCCCTGGCTGGCCTTGGCCTCCTGGGGGCTGCCTCTCAGGTGCCCCCAAGACGCTGGGTTGTCAGGCTTTCCTTCCTGTGGAAAAGAACTCTCTTTCACAGCCAGGCGTTCATGGCTGAAAATAGGATTCCACTTTTTGAAATTGTGGTTGTCCAAGGATTGCTACCAGGCTCCATTCCTTCAAATGGTTGCTCTTCTAATGGAAGACCAGGAATGACCAAAGGAAATATATTTGCATCATCAAACGTGTGATCAGTGGTGTGGCACACTACACTATATTGTTAATGATTTTTATGTACTTGGTTTAACCCAGAGAATTGTGTTGCACTTAGATGCACAATATCAAAATAACTGTAGAATAACCAAGAATTTACAAACTATGTTAACCCTGGCAAAGGTTTGTACAGTATCCAACACAGAAGTTCCATTCTCAGTAATCATCTGGCAACAATTTCAGAGGTGACTATAACAATATTTTGGTCAAATTGTTACGTGGGGACTGGCATAATTTTCTTTTCTGTGGTTCACTTCAACCATTTCTTTGCTCTCCTGCTTATGACAGTTCTGAACATACTAAACCAATGGAAACAATCAAGAATTTAGCAAAGAATTATTTTGGCCACTTCATGGCCAAGTACACATGGTTGGCACTGTTGTTCCTCCACACCAATAGGGACAAGAATTTACATATCACAGGAAAATATTTGGAAAAACCCTGCTTTCTTCACATGGCCATAAGCACTTTCAACTCATTAAAGCATTTAGAGTTAATCAAGAAAGTTCAAAATAAAATAACAAGATAATATACTTAGTAAATTGTTCCAAATAGTTGTTAGAGCAGCCAAAGGTAAAGGTGGGGAGTTCTTCCAGAAGAAAGATTTGCTGCTGAAAATAGGCCAAATTTTCCAATGGCATTTGTCTAATGGCAGAGTGTATTTGATATTCCTACATGTATAGCTGAGGAATAAAAGTAGCAGCATGGAGCAACGCAACTTAAGAACTATTAATGGGCTTGAACTTGCTCTTCAAGGTCAAATACTGAGAATAGCTATATTTCCATTCCTTTCAAATGCATGTGAATAATGGTTCCTCTAAAAAGATACAAAAGAATCTATATTATATTACCTGATTGCAAGAATACCTTTGTAGTTTAACTTCTATATTCTTCAGCTTTACATTCTATTATTTTTTAATAGAAACATGAATATTCACCTGGATAAAGAATGAAGAACAGAAGCTGTAAAATTCAGAACCTGTAGGGCTATTTTCACTTTAGTATCCATCCAGAGCAATTTCATTAGTGAATAGGGTTAAACTATCATAAAATTTGTGAAGTGATAGAGAATAGAACAGTAGTCTTAAGGTTAGAAAAGTTAGGAGCCTGCTATTTTCTGACTCTACCATTATGTCAAGAGCACTTTGAATTCTAACCTTGTTCCAGTACATTTGCAGCCCTTTTTTACCTACAGATTTAATAAACCTCAGCTTAGGGTGATGGGAAGATAATGTTCTTTAGAACTTGCTATTACCTTGAAACAAAGGTGCCAAGTTTGTCACTTAAGGCTGCTGACCTATAGTCATAATTGTTTCTAGAGTAGGACAAAGACATGAAAGAGCCAAATAAAGCCTTCTGTAGTCTTTGCAAGTGAAAAGAAAAAAAGAGAAAGTCTTCTGTAGACTTTGCAAGTGGAACAGGATCTGTGAAGGAGCTGTCTGCTTTGCAGGCTCCAGTGCTCATTCATTTTTTGCACCAGTCAGGTCATCTTCATAAAACATCTCTACCCAGAAAGCCTTTCTTCATCCTCCTCTTTCTAAGGCAGAAATGAGCTTTGTGGTCAAAATGAAGCTATAAGTCCACTTACAGAAGCATCTTTTTCAGAAGGCACATCCCTTACCCTCTCCTGCAATGGTAGGGGTGTGGCCATTCCATTTCCTACCCATTTCTCATCTCTATAATTCTTCAACTTCGAAGGCGTCTTCTGCATTTCACATTTNGTGGTCATTTACAAAGTTCAGTTAATTATTAGTTTTCTCTTTTTTCCCCCTTTTTTTCTTTTTTTTTTTTTTTTTGCTACTTCAGGATTCCCTCAGTGCCTTTTCTCATCTTCTGCCAACATCAAGTCAGTCTTCCCGTCACTTTTTTTCCTCTAAATCTTTCTCCCTCTCCCTCTCTCTTTCCTCTTCCTGTGATTTCCAAGTTGTCACTGTTTTCTTCCTCTATTTCCATAAAAATATTTAGCTGTATGATGAAGTATGAGGGAAGGCTGACAGAACTGTATTTTTTCAACTCAGAGAAGGCCAAGCAGAAGATCTAACTGTTCTCTGTAGATACCTAATGGGTAAAGATTGGACTAGAATACTGTCAAAGGTGCCCAGAGAAAGGACAGAACAGACTAGATGGAAAATGGGAAACTGAGGTTAGGTATAATGAAAAAATTATTCACGATAACATTGGGCCAGGCACTGGTACAAGTGCTCAGGAAGGCTCTGGAATCACCAGCTATGGAGGTATAAAAAGCCCAGCCAGACAAAGAAAGCTCAGAGCAGCCTGGCTTGACTTTGACCCTGCTTTGAACACCCCTAGTGACCTCAAGTCCTACAGAGGTTCCTTCCAACCTAAATAACTCCATGATTCCAGGTAATGAAAATATCATTTATTGTTGGAGGCCACATTAATGGTGTGTGATAAAAATCATCTTTATCCAAGGCATCCCATTTTCCATGACAACTGTCAGGAGAGATTGTAGGGAGATCTCTAGGCAGGTTGTGACCATACCTTACTCTTTTCAGATTTAGCAGTAATGGGAAATCAAGGGTATTGTGAATAAGAGAATATGTATCAAATGAAAATATTTCTGTTTACACAGAAATGAACAGCTAAAAATAACCAAATTGTATTTAGGTTCCTAATAAAATAAAAAGTTTTACAATGTCAAAATTGCTCTGAGTCCAAGTAGCCACAAGTATCTTCTACAGGATTCTTCATTTCTGCCTTTTTATAATGCTTATACCACATACTAGTAGGATTATTCTCTGTTTGCAGCTCGTGTGGTGGGAAATCTATTCCAAAATTTTTAAACAACCTTCCCAAAGCATTTCCAAGTATCTTTCTGAATCATGCTGCGCTTCTTCAATGCAGTCAGATATGAGTGTGCTTGTCTGGGGGAAAAAATTAAAAGCTAAAGAAAACACTGCTGTAGGAAGACTGTCCCTTTGGAAAACTTGAAATCTAGTGTCATCCCAAAATGTGTACACATGCCATGAAAGTATTCCATATTTTCTGACTACATCAAGTAATCCAGTGGCATCACCTGAGAACATATTTTTTTTCTGTATCTCCTACTACTTTGGATTATTAGAAGCAAACCATACCTGAGAAGATGTCTGCTTCATGAAATGAAGTTTTTCAGATTTCAGCTTCTCTGGACTTTGGTATCAAGCCATAATTTTGTCCCTCCTTTTAAGTTCCCAGTACTTGGAAATCAGTACTTAATTTTGCAATATTTTTCATACTACTACCATTTTGTAATCTCCTCAGCTTTACTACCCCAGACTGGTTCTCCAACATAAATAAAGTTTAGACACAACAGATTTAGAGCTGGAGTTTTTCATTTTAGTAGATTCAGATCTACAGTGATGCTGTTCCAGATGTTTGCCACCTTCAGCCTCCATTGGTTAAATACATACATAAAAGATGCACATGTTGGAAGAAGATTTAGGTGTAGAAGGTAGCCCCCCTGCTTGGAAACAAATTCACCTTGGGTATGGTGTTCTATTGTCCTGGTTCTCCATGGTCTGAATGCAATCCCTCCATGATAACAGCTGTTTTCTGGAGAGGCATCGCCACCTCCTTTTCCTGTGGCTTCACATGGGAGGAAGCTGAATACTCTGTTTCCTCTAGGCTGAACTAGAGGAAAGAATGTGGTTTCTTTCTGCAAGGGAGAGAGAACCTTCAAAGGAGATGGGCTCTGGGACTCAGCCCTGCAGATTGTACCTCTCTCAGGGCCTGAATGCACATCACATTTTTCACTGCATCAGTACTTTTCCATCCCTGCATGTACAGAAGCCCTAGCCAAAGGGAAATCCAAACACTTAATTTAAAGCATGAAATTGATCTGTAATTGAAGGTAAGAATATTGAAGACTGAAGAATATTGTTTGTTTGTGAGGAACTAGACTTGAAATAGACATGTTTAAATAGTATAATACTGTTATCTTGTATTGCAGATGAATAAATAGTAGGAAAACAGGAATGAGGCAAAAAGATACAGAACATCAGCTTCTCTCAGGGCTGTGTAGAACAAGACTGTTGGCCTTCCCTTCAGCTCCACTGACTACAGACTTCAACATTTTCCATTAATTTTCCTGAGATATACACAGCTTTGATTCCATCCCTCCCTTTTCCCCCCTCCCTCCTCCAGAAGTTCAGGTCCATGTTGCTCAGAGAGTCCTTCCCTAAGGAGCATCATAGGCTGCTCCTTGAAATTTGTTGCAGCTCCTTCTGGATCCTGAACAGATTTTAGAACTAGAGCTCTGAATTCTCTGTTGGTAAACACTGGAGGAAACAAAGCTGAGCTGCCTCTACCTAAGAGCAGACATTTTCTAGCTGAATACTATTTATCAATGCAGACTATCACCAAATGTTAAGGATAGATGTCACATGAGGAAAAAATAAACCCTGAGTAGGGCTTTGGCAGAACCTTTGTGTCTTATAAGAATAATGATAATATAGGAGCAATACAGGTAATTTTTGGAAATATAAATGCACTTGAAAGGTCACGTAAAAGAAAATCCATAGAGATTTTTCTTATTTGTACACTATACAAATGAAGACAATGTGTAAATAGTGGTAAATCGTTTCACATATATATAAAAGGATGGCAAAACTCCAAACCACAGAATCTAGATTTGCAAAATAGTAGTACCATGGTAATAGCTCTAAGACAGAAGTGGATGATGGGGAGAAACTGTTCTAAGCTTCCATCCTTTCCCACCCTAGCACTCATCAGTTTCCCACACAGCCGAATTGTTACAGTGTGGTAGCTCGGATGATGGTGCTTGTGAGGGAAGCATTCATTTATTTACTCATGCACAGCTAGACTAGATCATGCTCGTGTGCTCAGGATATTGTTATTTGACATGATAAAGTACATTTTCAGGCATTTCCCTGGGAAAAGCTGGCTGGAGCCTAGTTATGCAGGTGCAAAGGTGTCCTGAGAAACAGCACATGCAATGGGACTCGTTAGCACAATGCCCAAGGTCAAAACCAGTTCAGCTGCACGCACCACAGACCAAGTGAGATTCATCATGTGGTCTAGGAACTTGTGACTCAGTGATAATAGGAAACTGATTCACTTTAATGAGGTGGATGTAAATATCAACTGCTTTGCACCACTGTGTGTCTTACCACGAAAAGATTCCAACTGAGCTGAGTGGAATAATTCCTTTGACAAGCTTCAGATGTTGGGCCTGGCTTGTGTTCTCTGACTGCTTAGGGTTGCTTTACCCTAGTTGTCTAGAGTAGGTCCTACAATATAAATGATTTAATTTTTCAGTGGGAAAAAACCCCCATCCCAACATGGGGCTGAAATGTCTTCTATCATCCAATGAAAGGGAAAGATAAAACATACAGTACACAGAGCTGCTTTATATGATCATAGCAACTTGAATTGTGAAAGAAAGGAGGCTCAGAAGAGATTTCTTTTCCTTCCCAGATAGAGCTTTTGTGAAACATTGTCCTAAACAAATAAAAGATTTTTTGCTGAAATGATCTACCTTGCTGTTTTCCTTTCCTTTGAAGAATCCTGTGGTACAATAGGCAACCCATCAGGAATAATTAGATTATACGGCAGCATCCATGGAAACAATGCAGCTTTTGAAAAGAACTCCTACAGAAGATCTTAGAAATCACATTTATTATGGATATCTTTTACTATTTCAAAGACATCAGAGCTCCAAATTATGGGAACTAACAGTGGGGCAAAATCTGACTGCTCCATGTTTTGTCCCTTTGTCAATAATTATTACTACAAGAAACAGTCAAGTAGTCATTGTGCCAGACAGAACAATTGGGTGTAAGGAAGAAATTGACCAAGTTTTATTCCAAGTTTTGGGAATCAGTAATGAAATCTACATACTATATATAACAAACTCACACCTTTCACATTCTTCAGTATTTTCTATAAGGATATTTATGGATATCTCAAAAAATAAGAAGGAAGAGGTATCTGACAGGGGTATCTGCATTTTGGAGCCTCGTTTAAGAAGCACAAAAAACTACAGACCTTGGCCTTATTGTGGCCATTTTTGGGACCAAGTGTATGACATCTGCTTCAATGTATTAATGATTTCAAAGCTGGAACTGGCCTAAAGGTGATTAAATTGTAAGGAAAAATATAATAGATTTCTACTATTGAAAAGAAAGGAGAAAGATGCTGGTTCTGTTTTTCAATAGTAGATTTTGAAACTCTAGAGTTTCAACCTGATGTACCTGCATATTGTGCTACAGATGATCAGTATTTCCACATCTTTCTGCATTGTTATGAGTCTCATTGTCTTTCTGGATTCCCTGCCAGTCCTGGTTTCATTGTGGGGTGTGTTTGTGTGTGTGTCAGGAAAAGAGCTTATGTAATGAATCAGTTTCTTTACAACAAATTAAAAAAAGCAGCAATAAAAATACCCACACCAGTGATAGTTGACTAATTACAGTTTGAAAGTATTTAGGTACCTTAGGAAACAATGTTTTTCTGAACCCCTTGAGATGTGTGTCCCAACATCACTTTCACACAGCCTTATCCTACTTATTCTGAAAGCTGGAAGGAAGAAATGACTATTTACACTGAAGATCATTATTATTGTCATCAAAATATCGTAATCATTATTATTTTTATAGTATCTATCCTCACAATAGTGCAGATGTGCAGTGCAAGGTGATAAATCACAAACACAATACTCCATGAGCTTTTCTAGCATGGTTTTGGTCAGGAATGGGATTTTCTGCTAATTCACGTGGTTATTTGGTGTGTGCATCTCCATTCCATTTCCTTAAAAAAATCTTTGCTTGAACCAGCAGTGAAGAATATGGAGCTTGCAGCCTTGCAAGGCACAGGCTCTGTAGCGGCAGCATAAGCAGATTGTGAGGGTTCACTTCTATTTCCAGTAAACTCAAGGCCTAAGCAATAGAAGGGGTATCCATCCACAGTTCCCCCTGAATTCATCTGGAGTGTTAGGGACTGGACAGCTCTGAAAAATTGAATCCATAACTACTATCAGCATTCCACGGTCAGTGATTGCTTTTGAAAGGTTACTGAGTAAATTGCAGGCTGTGCAGAAAGCCCAGTGTTATTGCCTGAGATATTATCCTCCTAAAGAGACTCTTCCCAGTGAGTTAAAAAGAAATCTGTTGACAAATCCCACTTATCATGAGGATGGAGCATTATGTAAACCACGAGAGCTTAAAAACAACAACAACAAAACCAAAGCAGAACAAATAGACCAAAACCTTAGGAGCCAGGTAATATGCATGACTGTGTTAAGGCAACACAGATTTATTTTGTTAAAAAACGCTGTTCATTGCAGTACATGCAGTTTCCACTGAGGTGTGCTAGCTCTCCAAAGATCATCCCTTCTCCCACACCCTTCTCCTGGGCAACTAAAAGTGCTGTTATATCCCCAACAATGTCCACTACTGTGTCTCAGCTTGCTAACCCTTTCACGCCACCATTTTACACACAGCATGTTTTCAGGCAAAACCAGCAAAATGCCAGAGACAAAATCTGCTAAAGCAAGGGATGATTTCTTTATTTTTAAACAAGACAATACAATTAGTTTCTGTCTGAAAGTAGCTGTTTTTGTGAGGGACTGACAGGGATATTAGCTTTGAATTCATAAAAATGGTTGTGTATGTTATTCTTGGAGAATTCTGGGCAGTCTTAACAGTGTGCAGGAGGGGTTTTTCATGCTGTTTTGACATTTGTCTGCTTCCAGGAGCCATTGTGTGATGTTGTACCATCATTATTGCTACCACCATAAATGTAAGCTCCTTCTGCTTTTACAGCAGACTGATTTCTCCATTATTCAGACCTATTTAAACACCAAGCACACCTATTGATGTCTGAAAAAAACAGATAACACAGTAGGGCATTTTTATATAAGCCACATAATCAGGAAAGTAGCACAGATCCAAAGGTTTAACAAAGGTGAGTCTGGGGAAGAGGGGAGGGGATTTCACTTTGTCAGCTTCTTGTTATTTGCAGATGCTCAAAACCCGATTACCTATGATTTTAAGAACAGTTCATTCTAGCTGAAGAGAATAATGACACAATAATTTTCAGCCTACAGGTAATCACTTTAAATGGCCATGAGGTGAATGCTGTGGTAGCTTTCCTTCTAATCACAAAGCTTATGAGCTCCTAGTGTTGCTAGGACATTTTTCAGTCCATCATCAACAACATACATGTTTCCCTGAGAGATTGTCAGATCTTTAAAAGTGGTTTCGATATGAAATATAAAAACGGGGAGAGAAAGGGTTTATTAATGTAGCTGGAAGTAATTTAACCTTGTAGTAATGTAAGTATTAACATGAAGCTTGTCTCAAAGAATTACCCTGTACCATCTCAAAGCATTGTGCAGACATGCAGGGAGGATTCACCTCACCCCGTGTCACATATCAGTGCAGATATCTGAAGTCCCCTGTGTACTGAATGGAAAGAAACCAGCACACTTCCACTAACCCTCCATAGGTATTTGCCTAGAATGAGAGGAAGTCTCTTGCTCTCTCTTGACTATCAAAGGAAACCTAGAGGACTGGCTCACATGTAGGCATCTTGCATTTTATGAAACTAGTGCCTTTCAGACTATGTTTTCCTAAACACAGAAAAATCAAATGCAAAGGATGGCAACTGGATCATTCCCTTCCATTAAGTCAAGCAGAAGCAGCAAAACAGTCTTAGTTGGTCTCAAGAGACCCTCAAGAAGCCTAGAAAGCATTCTGCAAATTTATGCTTTTCTCTTCCTCTACTGTATTGCAGCACAAGAGCTCAGTTTAGGAAAAAGGCAGCATGGTCCCTGTACCCTTTCAATTATTCAGTCATTGCCCATGGTGGTGGGGTGCTGCATTCTGGAGCTTGTGTTGAGAAGCTTCTCAGATCATATCAACCCTGGCAGTCTAAAAATCTCTAAGCTGCGTCAAGGGAAATGTAGGCTGGATATTAGGAAAAGGTTTTTTACAGAAAGAGTGATAAAGCACTGGAATGGGCTGCCAGGGAGGTGGTGAAGTCACCATCCCTGGATGTGTTTAAGAAAACACTGGATGTGGCACTCGGTGCCATGGTTTAATTGAGGTGTTAAGGCATGGGTTGGACTCGATGATCTTGAAGGTCTCTTCCAACCTAGACATTCTGTGTTCTGTGAAGAATCACGGTTGTCTGGGGACAGCTGAAAAAAAACCCCTTCCTCACTAAACAGCAAATCAACAGTCCCCTAGGTTATAGTCTTAGATACAGTCAGGACATTACTCTAGCAGGAAATAAGCCTCCAATTACTTTTGCCAGTTTTGGGAACTACATTCAGAGGACTGCTCAGGTATGACAGAGCTAGTGCATGTCAGAAGCACGTGGGAAAAATGCCATCTGGAAGGCAGGAGATCCAAAAAGATCACTTTCATGTGACAATTTTGATTTGTAGGTTGAAATGCCAAAACAAGCAGATTCAGACACTTGTGCATTTGCATTGCATTTTGATGAATCTACAACAGAGCTTGTCAATAATATTTTTTTTTTTTTTTTTTTTTTTTTTTTGGCTGGGGTTGTTGNGTTTGAGCTGAGGTCTGCTGGTGCTTTAACTGAGATCTGTTCAGTAAGAACCTCCAGCTTTCTAACCTCAAAGCTGGAAACTGAAGAGGCTCACTCTAGGTGTTCTCCGAGAGGCTTTGGAAGTGACAGATCTTCTATTGCAGCCTAAGAGACACAAGAGGACTGGGATCTTGGATCTGTCTTTTAAACATCCCTGTCTTCAAATAAAACCCAGTAAAAACTGTGAAGGATGCATTTGATGGATGAACAGTGAATCAAACAGGGGCATCTCAAACCAGAGAACAAGCAGAAAAGTGAGGTTTTGCCAAAGGGTTACATAGTTATTAGATGAAATTATAATGTTACAGTAAATATGAGAAAAGCCTAAAAGAGGAGAAATTATGGGCTCTTGAAGTAATTTTAGAGGGAAAATAGTCACTGCTGGGTTCATAATTTGCATAGATTTTTATGCAGCAATATATTCAGTGTTTCAGCACAACAGTGGTCTTGCAGAATGGTACAGTGGTCTGCAGGACATCCTTTGCTGGCTACTGCTCCAAAAAGCCAGGAGGCTGGGCCTCCCTCTTTCAGTGCAGGAGCACAATGGTTTGCTCAAAGGGCTTTTGCTACCACAGAGGCAAAGCTACTGAGGATGGAAAACATGAAGTTGCCAGGTTTGCCCAGCTCCACCCAGACAAGTGAGGAAATGCCTGTGTTGGGAACTGCACTGGGTGTGTGAGCACACATTTCCCTGTGCCTTTGGACCAATCTCTGCAAATCCAGTACTAACAGGCTCTTGGCCTACCAGCAAGGTCAGGCTTTAGTGAAGTAGGCAAATTTCTAGGGTAACAGGCTCCAGGAGTGGCAGAATGACCAGCCTTTATTGCCACAGATCTGCTGCTAAGCTGAAGTAGCAGCAGCCATAATGTGGGATGACAATACTCCCTCCTATGAGCAGTAGTGATTTCACAAACCCTCTCTTCTCAAAAAGTATTAAATGGGCAGAAAGTCTGGCTCTCCAGGGCTCTCCTCAGCATGCGGCTTCATCACTCACTTTTCCTTCGTTCCTTTTCCTTCAGTAAAGGGACCCTACCCTGAGCTCCCCATATGCAAAACCTCTATCAGCTGTTACTGTGCTCTGAGGAAGTCATGTTCATCCTTTGCAAAAGCAGCCAGAGAATCTAACTTAATTTTTCGGCAGCAATGAGGTGGGTGGAGGCGGGTAGAAATAGAAATATTTTTAAAAGGGGGTAAAATCTGCTGATATTATGCGAGGGGGAACTGGTATTCTGGCCACTCACCATTCACTCACACCTTGAATAACCAAATATTTGACCCAATTTTCTGTCCTCTTTGCAGAGATTGGCACTAAATGGATTCTTGATAATCAAACAAATATGAGCACAAAAATACCACTTCAGCACTTGTAAAAGAGGCTCCAGTAAGTCTACCTATATGTGCTTGGAGTCTTTCAGAACAGCCAGTAGATTTAAAAAATAAATGAAAGCTAAAATATGGCTTTTTTATTGTTTGTTTCTTTATGCCATGTAATAAATGCCTAAAATACATTTTAAAGACAGTGTTCAAGGGTGCCTGGAACCAAAACTTTAGCTGAATCTCTTTATGGAGACAGCAGGAAACCACAAACCTTAAATCCGCACTGAACTTTCCCGAAGATGGAGCATTCAGACTGATGATTTTGATACAGATCCATGTGTAACCATAAGGTCAATGTTAGATTTTGGTGTGTGTGGCTTTTTTATTATATTTTTGTAAGTGACAGATAACACAACACTTGCCATATACTGAATTAATTTTATTGCATCTTAGTCACTCTTGACTATTATCGATGTCCCATTTTTTTTGTTTGATGTTAAGAAAATTGTGCTCTTCTATCCATTTCTGCGTGTGAGTGTATAAGAAAAAAACAAGAAAGGAGCTAGCTGGGTCTATCCCTTATGCTAAAATCACTAGATTTTCCTAGATTTTACATGAGCAAGGGTATGAGTGATGAGAAGTTAAAAATCAGAAGAATGGCTTAGGTGAATACAAATGCTCATCTGAGGCCATGGAGAAAATCAGAGTGTTAAAATATGACTCTGATTCAAGCCTGTTTTGTGTTGCGCCCTGTGCTGAATGACAAAGAGACTTCGGGATGGGAATTGAAATGAAAGTATTGAATAGATTCATCCTTTCCTCTAATTATAGAAAACCTCATCTTAAATCTGACTGTTAATGGTATTTTTAAGGGATTTGACTATTTATATAGATGTCTGATCCTGCACGATGCTGAATTCCATTACAACACCTTGGTTTTCATAGGAATGCAGGAAAAGGCACCACCTTTATGGAATTGAAGCCTGAAGGCATAGGGAGCCTATTTTTAAATCTTCTAGTCTGTAGAAATTTGTCAGTAACATCCAGTCTGAACAATATGAGAGAAGCTGAAGCCCGTCTGACCTACACTGGAAGAAGCAGTTCCAAAAGGTTGCTCACTGGACAGAGAAAGATGCAAAAGCTGAACCATTCCCAGAGAAAAAAGAATGATGAGTGCATGATAAAGACACCTGAACACATTATTCATTTTAAAAGGTTGCAAAAGCAAAGGAAAGATATTTAATATCAAGAGGACAAAGAAGATTCAACAGAGCCTCAGTAAAACAAGATACAGTTGGCTAAGGAGGAACATCAAGCAAGACCACAGAGGCTTTTGGTTTCCTGAAGAGAATCTCTTGGGTCATTCATTTTTTCACAGATTTGAGCTAGGTAATAATAGTGCTGTCTTCAAAGAGGAGGGGGATGAAGGGTAATTAAAAGTGAGTTCTATTAGAACCAGACAATTAGGAATCTCTTTTTAAAAGGAAGTTTCTTTTCAAGAAAAACCTCTTTCTTCATGCTAAATGAGAACAGCAGTGTTGTTCAGAGTGCTAAATTTTCTCCTAGGAATATTTCAAGAGAATAACAGTGATACACATCCTGTAAAACATCAATTGCACATATGGATGTGTTTGAGGAAGCCTTGACTTTATATCTTTGACACAAGCAAAATAAAGATGAGTACAAGTGCCATAGTTTCTTTTAAAACTGTAATATATCATGACTTGTTTGTGTAAAAAAGGGATAACTACAAGATTACACAAAAATACTTATTTCTTGTCCCCCTAGAAATTCAAGTCCACATACCTTATCCAGAATCTGATTCAGATCTCTTATAAATGAACATCCTTATATATGTAAATCATCTGACTATTTCTTTATTATGCTCCAGTGTTAAATTTAATAGCTTTGGAAGACATTTGAGAGTATGGTTTGCATTATTACCCTTTCTCTCTTTTTCTGTCCCTCTTCCAGGATGAAAACCCAAAACATTACTTGAGATTTTTGGTTGTTTATGCATAACATGCAAACCACTGCACAAGGGAAGACAGTGCCTCCCCAGGCTTGCCATTTAGACCTTCTGGTTTGTATTTGTCTCCAGTTGATATTTGTGAGAAATTCTTACAAACACAGAATGATTCAATGGGCAGGAAACTTTTTGTTTCATTTTGCGGTCAGTTTTCCAGAGAGTTAAAATGTGCAGAAATGTGAGGCCATGGCAATTTAAGAGCAGAGTGTGGAAGAAGACTCCTTAGGGCCCAAAGTCAGCCAAAGGTGCCCAGAGAAATGAAAAACAATCAGAAAACCCCAAACCAACCCAAAAGAGTCTAGAATGATAGAATCATAGTGTTGGTTGGAAGGGACCTGTAGAGGTCGTTTAGTCTCAATCCCTGCTCCAAGCAGGATTATTGCCAGCACTAGATCAGGTCAACCATGGCTTTGTCAGGTTCTGAGGATGGAGATTTCACAGGGTCCCAGTGTAACCTGTTCCATGGCAGCACCACCCTTTCAGCAAGGAGGATTTTCCTAATGCCCATCTTGAACCTTCCAAGCTGGAATTTTCATTTTTCTGCTTATTGTTTCATATTCTGCCCCTACCAAAAAGAGTTTGACTTCTTCATTTTTGTAACGGCCTTTAAAAACGTCAGTGACTGCTATTAACCACTGCTAAGCCTTCTTTTTTGCCAGCCTGGAGAAGTTCTGTCATCCTCCATTTGTATGTCAGGTGTTCCTGTAATAGCAAAGCTACCTCACACACCCTGGATCATTGTCTCCACTGGCAGGTGAAGAAGATGCACAGCCAAGTAAGAGTTTTCCAGCAATACTGACCTTTTGAAATGTTTGGGAACCAAAATAAGTTGCCAAGGATTTGAGCAGAACAATCAAGGTCTAACTTCAGACAACCCTGTAGACTAACAACATGTATTAAGCTTAGACAGTGAGCTACTGAAACTCCATTAGACCAGGAAGGGAAAATCAAGTATATGTTTGGACAATGTACTGATTATGAGAGTCCCATGTGCAACACATAAAGAAATGCATCTCTTCCTTTTTTCTTGCAGTACTGACAGGCTTTCACATGTAAAATGGTATGCAAGACATTTTCCCACAATTTTTCACCACTATCAAAATATTTTTATTGTTTTTTATCAGATTATTCTACTTTGCACACTTGTTTCAGTTTTTGATAAACAGTTTCTGAACACAAGTAGGAAATGTTTAGACTCATGTCTAGGCAGTTTCAGTTGCAGGGGACCTACAGTGATCATCTAGTCCAGCTTCCTGACAGATTCAGAGTTTACCAAAAGTTCAAGCATCTTACCAAGGGCATTGTACAAATCTGTCTTAAACACCAACAGACTTGGGGCATTGACCTCTCTAGAAACCCATTACAGGGTTTGACCACCTCTCAGTAAACAAAATGATGCCCAGTCTAAGCCTCCTCAGGTGCATCTTTGAACTATTCCTATCCCTGGTTCCTTTGGAGAAGAGCTGAGCACTTCTCTCTCCACTTCCTCTCCCCAGAAAACAATGAAGTTATCCCCTTTTATCCAAACTATACAAGCCCAAAGTCTTTCGCTGCTCTTCATGGGACATTCTGTTCAGCCCTTTCACCAGCTTTGTTGTCCTCTGGATGCATTTTCAGAATCATGCCATCCCAGATTGGAAAGCACCTTAAAGATCATCTTGTCCAACCTTTCTTGGCAAAAGCCAAGATGGTGCAGTCCACTGTCCAGTCAAATGCTAAAATTCTCTTATGTTGGGGAATCCATCCTGGGAAGACTATTTCAATGGCTGATTGCTCTCATTGTGAAAAAAATTTCCTCTTTTGTCTAATCAGAATCTCTTCAAGAGTAACTCGTACCATTACCCCGCATTGTTTCCATGAGACTCCTTGTAAAAAGGGAATCTCCCTCTTCTCTGTAGCCACCCTTTGAATACAGGAACATATGATAACATCTCCCCTAAGCCTTCTTTTCTCAAGGCTGAACAAAATCAGCTCTCTCAGCCTTCCCTCATACGGCAGGAAAGGACTTTAACATTCTTCTTGAATTGTAGAGCCCAGAACTGAACACAGCACGTGAGGGGAGGCTGCACCTACACCGAATACAGTGGGATAATCCCCTCTTTTGACCAGCTGGTTTGATGCCCCCAGAATGGGGTTTGCTCTGCTGACTCAGACTGAGGCTGCTGAGCAACACCCCCAGATCCCCTTCTGAAGGGTTGCCCCCCAGACATCCCTCTCCAAATTTACACTGTGTCTGTCATTATTTGATCCTAGGTGTGTAATCCAGTATTTTGACTTGTTAAATTTCATCCCATTAATCATAGCTCAATGATCCAACCTATCAAGACCCCTCTGCAAGACATCTTGTCCCTCAGGAGAGCCAACAGCACCTCCCATCTCAGTTTCAGCAGCAAACCTGCTAATGGTGCATTCAAATCCTGCACCAAGATCACTGATAAAGACACTGAGCAGAACTGGTCCTAAAATTGAACCCTGAGGGAACCAGGTGTATCCCGATTCACTGCCACCCTGTTCACAGCACTGCTGTTCAGACAGATCCTCACCCAGCCCCCTCATCTCACAGCTGGACAACTTGTCCAAAAGGGTGCTGTGAAGGAGAGTATCAAACCCCTAACAAAAGTCCAGAAAAGCTCCATTGACTGCCTTCCCTTCATCCACTAGGCAGTGACCTTATCCCAGATGGGTATCAAATTAGTTAAAATAGGGCTTTCCCTTTGAGAACCCATGTTGACTGTGCCTGATGATTGCATTATTCTCTAAATGCTTTACTTTTAAAGAATATATCTTCCTATTTGGCTATTATAATTATAATAATTATTATTATCTGTAACAGACACAAACCTATGTCATGTAGCAGATTTCTCATTGTGTTAGATACTGTACAAAGAGGGAATAAAAGGCTGGTGGTGTTTAGGAATTGGTTCCTTGTGTCACATGGTGTTGTTTCAAATTCCTGCTAGGGAAACTGACATAAGACAGAAACCAAATAAATTTCCTGGAGAGCTACAAATCTTGAAAGAATAAGCATTTCTTAGATATTTGCTTTCCATGACCAAAATATAATCTCTGTGAATATTCTTGGAAAATGAACAAAAAGGGCCATGAATTTTATATACATTTAAGGAAATGCACATGAATGCTTTTTTTCAACTCTGTCCATCTGACTTTATTCACATCTACAGTATATTATATCGCTTGTGCAGAGCTACATTCAGAATGGGTATAATTCCATTGAATTTGGTGGAGTTACACCAGGCATTAAAGCAGTCCACCCACTGATTTTGCATTTTGAAAGCAAATCTGTTCAATTGTAACAGGCACCACATTATGTCTTTGCTAAATTCAGAGATATTCTTCCACCCGAGGGCTGCCCCTTTTTTTATTCACCTTGCTCCTTTCTTCACTTTTTATTACCACACTGCTCCCTCAACATGATTGCATCTGCATTTTATTAGGATTACTGCTACTGTTTAAGAAACACCATATCTCACTGCATCCTGCTGTGTTTTAATATTTCCTGGTTTGTTCCACTTGTATTTCCTTTAATAGATAAGTATATATTTTCACATGCAACGGAATCAAACTGTTTTAGGGAATAAATTGATAAATTGGCATCTAGAACACTGCTAAGCATCCTAACTCTGTGCCAGGCTCAGAGGAAATATCAGGACTGCCAGTTACATTGGCTGAAGAGCCTGGCTGAAGACTATAGCCAGCCAGGAAGAGATTGTCTGTCTGCTGGAAATGATTACTGTCATTATTTAGACTTGAAGTGGTGCTTGCTGCTTCCTCTTCAAACACAGGCAAGGTACAAGAAACTCTGCTCCAAAAATCATATAATACAGCTTGAAGCAGGCAAGCCCTCAGAGAGAGACAGTGATTTCTATGGGGAGCAAGGGGAGGGTGGAGGAGGGAAATAAAACCTTTAAGTAAGGAAAAAACCTGCCAGAGATCCTTTTGCAAAACACATGTGCACATACATGTATATGCCTATAAATATACACAGACTTATGTTTTAAAGATTCAGCCTCTCTGTCATGTGGAAAAGCACCCTGATCCTTCAGTGGTCCCCCCATTTGTACTTGTCAGTCACTCAGAAGCCCCTGGGCAGCTGAGGAAGCCTGCAGGGAGGTGCCAAGCAGTGACCATTGCAGTCTCAGGGCTCCACACCCACAAGAGCCCTACTGAAAAGGCAGCATCAGCTAACACGGGTACAGGTGCTGCCTGTGGGTTGAGACTGAGCTACACCAGGGAGGGACTGTTATTGCTGCCAGTCAAGCAATATTGCCAATTCAACATGAAAATATTGTCAAGTAAATATAGGAAACCTTCCCACACACATCCCATGCCTTCCTGTCCCAAACCCTGACAATTTAGAGGCAGAAAGAGAAGCCCCAGGGACACCCTGGAGGACAGCTGCTAAGATGCTGGAGTGAATTTTGTCATGAGGGTCCCATAGGATCCATGGGTTTGATCAGATTGTGTCCAAAGCCATGCCTGCAGATTTGCAATCTCAAAGGCTAGAAAATCTGTCCTTGAGGGCATTTTCTGAGTCATCTCTATTAGACAGTAGCCTGCCATTCCATCCTTCCTCCACCTTTTTTGTCTTTTTGTCCTGAAATCATGCACTGTATAAATCCAGGGCTGCAAATTTCTCTCTGGAACATCTTCCTTTATTTAGCTGGTAGAATCAATGTTGCATAACATGGAGTAAAAAAAAAAACAACAAACCAAAACCCAATAAATTAAAGCAAATAACAAAGATAACTCCAAACAACAACAATAGCAACAAAAGAAGAACAGCCAACTAAACCAACACCCCCAACCTTCCTTTCTGCCCCTGTCTACCCAAACTGTAACATGTTCTAGTACGAGGAGAAGGAGGTTTGGTCAATGAAAAGAAGGTGTGGTACAAGCTTGACAAATTCTCTAGAAAACTATTTATTTGATTGATTGATCTTCTAATTTTTCATGCATTTCAGACATTAAAAAATCCCCAACATATTCAGCCTACAAACCTCCTGGCCAGAGAGGATCCAAAGGGTAAAGGAAAAGCAAAGAAATAAGGATGTGCAAACCATAGAATAGGAGAGGACTTGGATGACTGCCCTATAATGAAAACTGATATCACTGTAAGCCAATGTAATAATTCATATCAGCTGATAGATCAGCTAACTGCTAATATATTTTGAATACAATAGACAGTCTGAGCTCTGTAAGATTAATGTTTTTCTGCATGCAAGCTGCAACTAAAAGGGCTATTTTCCCCTTTCATTAATCTAGAATAAATAATGGTTATAATATTGCATATCTCTTGCCTTATCTCTGACAGTTTCTTCGTGCTGAAATAGGAGGTTGTTGCAGTATGCAACACAGCTTCTTGGTGTGTTCTGTGTGCAAGACAGAAAGGGAGTTATTCATGCTGGAAAATGTTTGGCAGAATTTCAAAGTTGCTTCCCTTTTTAATCAGTCTTGGGTTACAATGTGTTCCTGGAATTATAAGTGCAGTTTGATATGTGTTTCTGTTTTCTGTTAGTGAGTTATTTCTTTTCTTTGCTGCACAGTTTCTAGGTGTTCACTGTGAGCAAGCCTATGGTGAGATTTGAATAGGAAGTAGGGTAAATTCTAATTTCTGGGTTTTGGGGTGTCTCTATATATCTGTAGGACAAGTAATATGTTGTGATATATGACCTATGAAGCATCATGCAATATAAAGAGTAGGACCAGCTTACCTCTTGGTAGTCCTGACATGACAGACAGGGTAACATCAAATACAGTAATTTCTAACACTTGTTTAACTCTATTTGACACTTATGTGAGAGTAGAAGGAGGAAAGAGACCTCCTTGGTCATTGAATTCTGCTCCCTGCTGTGACTGGCAACCATATCACACAATCCCTCTGGCACCCACCTTCCCCAATGCACACTTCTTGTCCTCACCTTGCTCTGACTCCTGTGAACAGCTCAGTGAATTTAACTAAACTTCACCCAGCTCTGTGCACACACTGGCTTTTCACACATTATCAGAGGCTGGGACTTTTGTTTGGTAACTTATTTGGGGTTAGCACCTTCTGCAGGTGCTCAGTGTCTGGATCACAAATCCAAAGGGAAGTTGCTGTTAGGCTGAGGGGGCTGAGAGCTGCAAGGTGCCCACTCCTGTCAGCTGCACCACATGTGTGAGATGCACTTTGCTTCTGGGCATGGCTTGTGCAGACTGTCTTACCTCCCTCCTGGAGGAAAGCACAACGTCTGTGCCAGGGATTTCTGCAGGGCAGCAAGAGGAATATCTGTGTGGATTTTATCAGAGAAGTGCAGAGGAGGAGAGGTTTCATGATGTTGCTCTTTGTGTCCCTGCAAAGACCTGCAAACTTGATTCAGATCTGACACTGGCGGAGCAATGAAAGAAATTGTCAACGCGTTGTTGCTTTCTTTTGAAATGCTGACACTGAGGCAATTCCTTGGAGCTGACAGGCTTTAGCTCCTCCTTCCCATGTGGGGAAGAAGGAGGAATGGCTTCAAACTGAGAGTAGGTTTAGATGAGGTATTAGGAAGAAATTCTTCCCTGTGAGAGTGGTGAGGCCCTGGCACAGGTTGCCCAGAGAAGCTGTGGATGCCCCATCCCTGGAAGTGTTCAAGGCCAGGATGGATGGGGCCCTGAGCAACCTGGTCCAGTGGAAGGTGTCCCTGCCCTTGGCAGGGAGTTGAATCTAGATGATCTTTAATGCCCCTTCCAACCCAGACCACTCCATGAAGATTTGCAACCTTACATAAAACTTTTAGGCTGAAGAAAACCTGAAGGATATAATTATTGCATTCTTTTAGTATATTAATCTCGCTAAGAAAAGAAAAAAAAAGTCCTTTCTTTACAGCATAAATTCCAGGTCAAATTACCCTGAATATAACCTAAATATGATTGGCTAAATTAACATCTTATCAACATGAAAATGATAGAAATTATCCACATAAATTGGCAACATGTAGACAATAACGGACTCCCCTTTTTCTCAAACTGAGATGTAAAAAACTATTTTTCCCTTGTTTTTTTTTTCTGTGCTTTTTTCCCTTTAATGAAAATGGATACTTTAGCAGTGCCTGAGTAAAAATATTGCAAAATTTCATAGTGATTTGTTTGAAAATGTTCAGACTGCACCTTTATTATGTTTATTTTAACAAGTTATCTCATATTTTCTGATGATTATTATAAGTTTTGTCCAAATGCTCTTTCCCCTCTCCTCAAAAAATCTAGTCCTATATAATACTACTATATACTACTCAGAAATTAAGAATTTGATAATTTCTGCTGCCATAATGAATAGAGAAGTTGTCTTTTACAGAAAGCAACTATATTTCTAGGTTTGTGTTTTTTTCATATAGCCATCTTATCTTGCTGGAAGTAGACAAGCAGCTGATTGAGTAAAAAAGAAGAAATATATCCTGCATGCTTCTTCTTTTAGTTCAGAAAAGGAATACTTTGCATTCATGGTGCTCCAATTTTTTAAAAAGGAAAAAGCAATAAATTTGCTAAAACAGCCAAAAGAACTTTCAGAGAAATGAATGTAGGTAGATCTTTGATGGATAGAGGTCAAAGAAATGAGATCAGAGAGCAAATCTGATGACACACATTTTCTGTGATTCAGATAGAATGTATTTATCTCAGTGTAGAAACAAAAAGTGCTAAAGGAAAGGAGGTGTTTAAGTCCAACAGAAAAGGAAGGGAAAGATAAGGCCACTGGGATCAGGTAGCAGAACAGCTCCTAGGAGACAGGAAGACACTCTTCTGTGCTTTGTTTGCAAAAATAAACCCAATTCAATTGATACTATGCCACTGAAGTGTTAAATCTGTGTATAAATTATTGCAACAACTTATTGTAATGAAGGAAAAAAAAATTCTGGAAGTGGAAATTTAATACCTCTGGTAGTTTGTGGAGAAAATCAGATTGGGACAGTAAACTGTAGTGACATCATTCATTATTGCAGTAGCAGGCAAATGGTAGATGGCCAATAAAGGCCAATAAAAGCCTTTGGGGTTGAGGTTTCTCCATCTGTATCTACAAGTGAATATATTTGTTATTACATAATGGACAAGAAAGGTGTTTACCAGATTTGCAGCTCTGAGCACATGAAAATATCTTCAAATTTAGTTTCAAACACTAAAATACCTGTTATTCTCCTTTCAGGCTGCCTCAGAAATACAGTGTTTACTTGCAGCTGTTGAAATCAAAGAAAAAGGGTTGTTCTAGTTATTTTCATAACTAGTACCAAAGTGCATTCCTATGCTAACAGTTCTGGAGATCATTATGTGTAGCTTGTAATTTACTATATTCAAACACAAGTATTCTCTGTGAAACAGACACTGGTCATTCATAGTAGGTTTTGCTCATACTTGAGATATATAGGTGTTTGACCTCTCCATTTGGAGAAAGCAAAGGGGGCTCAAGAGCCTTAAGGTCTGAAGTTGTTTATCCCTGCTTCAAGGAAGGCTGTGAAATAGTTTTTGTCTCCTCAGTGACTACAGGACTTCTAAACAAATGTAACTTTCCAGTACTGAATTTGGATTTTGATATATTCCACTACAGATTTGTAAACCTCACGTACTAAGAACACCATTCTTTGACATATCTACATACAAGTAATATCAATATATCTCACCTAGCTGGTGCAGCTGGGTGGCCAGAAAAATAATTTTTTCTTCAGATTACATTGGTATTTTTTTCTGGAAAGTAAATGGTCTTTATAGGTCCCCCAAAGACCCATAAATATTTGAAAACACTTTTAAAATGATCATCTGGGGCTTTTGGCAACTATGTTGAGGTATCCATTTCATGAAGTGTATTCTCCCAGCACTTCACAATGGCTTGCTGATCACACATTCCCTGGCTCACTCACACACATAAAACTACTGCTGTACATTTGATGCATTTATAGCACATACACTGAATGGATATTATTTGTTACATATGGGCAAAGGAAGCCATTTCAGTATGAAGAGGTAATGCCCACTCAAACCTTGACACACTTTTGCTATTGCTGGAATCTGAAAAACTTATTTTTCTGCACTGTAATAGAATGAAACTGATTTATACTATGAGTAGAGCAAAATAGATTTCATACAAGTAACTACTATAACAGCTTTATAAAAAGCACCTTTACTGCATCAGATAAAAAAGTATCTTGTTTGGATTCGTTCAGAATTTGGTGGCTGTACCTCATTAGGCAAAGTTAATTGTACATGTATTTGCAGTAAGCTTGGGACCATCTAATTTAAAAATGAATCCCTCAGTCCTGTAACCATTGGATCTGCATATGTAAATATGAGCAACGCAGTAATTAAGGGACTTTAAAATACTTCACTAAAAAATGGACACTGAGCAAGCTGTTACAAAGTTAATATATCAGCCAACTGTAAAAACTAAGAAAAGAAAAAAAAGGAAAAAAAAAGTTAGAATTTCGCTATTCAAATGAGTGAAAGATGTGTCTCTGTGTATTACCAATCCCCAAAGTTGAGAGTCTGTCCCAAAACCTTGGGGTTATACAGCTTTTAACAATCATGCTTTCTGAGTATTTCCTGATTTTGAAACCCTCTCTTTTCCAATGTGTGCATGACTTTGAGTTTTATCAGCTCTTAAAACAGTACCATGAGTAAATGATTTCAGTTCCAGCTGCAGCAGGGAGGCTCTCCTTCCTGCCAGTATAATCTTGGGAATGCTGCAGCTTCACACACCACAACAAAACTGCCTGCAGGGGAGACCAAGTTTGGAGCCTCCTTGAAAAATGGACTGTGCTTATCAAGCAATTGCTCTGCTTTCAGTTGTAGGAGTATTTATACCAAAAGGTAAAGGTTGATACATTCTGTGATTGCAGTCTTTGTAATAAAAATCTAGGAGTGAAGAGGAAAGTAAGGATGACCTCAGAGTCAAAGAACTGAATTTAGATGCTTGAGATGAGTTGTATTCAGCTCTTTCCTTTCCCTGAAAGCTCTTAAAGACTATGGTGAAAATTATTTGATCACCTCATTTCCTAATCTATTAAACAAGGATAAAAGACTGCCTTTTCAGTCTTTGCTGAAAGACTCCTCTGTTTAGCAGCTAACTGCTTGAGGAAATGATAACATCTCATTACAGGTACATTTAGCACAGAGATTTCTGAGATCCTAATCTCACTGAGTACCCTTCTGACTTAAAAGTGTTGGGAAACCTTCTTTTGCAAATCACACTGAAGGCCAGGTGTCATCTGTTTGCAGATTTCTGCCCTTTATCTTTAGATGCAGAGTTGAAGCCCGAGCTTTAGCCAGGTATGACTTGGTGCCACCACTTCCCCGTGCTGCACCTTGGCTGCTGCTTGGCTCTCTGACAAGTTAGTGCCATCCCAATTTCTGCACCAAGATACGGCAACAGAACGCTGAAGTGCTCTTCCATCAGAGACAATTGTTGGTTCTTCCTTTCTGACTAGTTCTCATGCACACAGAATCTTAAAGAACCAGCAAGCAAATCTACGAACCAAACAAATGTTGCCTTCCCTGGTGCCAGCTTTGCCAAACTTCAGCTGCAGCAGCAGCAGACCTTAAAGCCTCTCAGGTGTCTGCTCTGGGGTGGCAATCCCTGCCTGTCAGCCAGAGGGCTTGCAGCAGCCAGTGTCAGCAAGAAGGGAGGCCAAGTTCTCTTTACTCTCTGCCCTCCTGAGAGGGCTTTGCTGTAGATGTGATGAGAGCTGGGGTTTTGCAGGCTTTGGCTGGCAGAACTGTTCGAAGTCATCTCAGAGCTGAGAAGCAGGATGATGCTTTGGGCCATGGGCTGCCCTGTCAGATGTGTCACTGGGACACCATTTACTTCTGAGTCATTCTGAACCCAAGAAATTCTCTCCTGATGTGCCCTCCTTTGTTTAAATGTAGGTATTTAATCTCTTTCATAGCAAGAGGTCTGGAACAGTTTATGTAGAGAGTGCGCCAGACTAACAAAATGCTACTGTGTACCAGAGAGAAAGGAAAGGAAAAGAGAAAGGGAAAGATGCTCTAACACTTCCTAAGTGTATCAATATAATTATTTAATAGATTGTTACCCAGGTCACTGGAAACTTGTTGAGTAGTTTTTTCTTGCCACATTTCCTTTATCTAATCACCTGAAAATAGGAATCACTGTCTAGGAAACTGGCTAAAAAATTTGGCTTGCTTGACCTAAACACCAAAAGTAAATTCAGTCAGCAGTTATTTTAGTCACAAACTAAACAATGAGAAAGTGTTAAATGTAATAAGACAGAAAGCTTTTCCCAGTGCTGCATGTATGGAGGGAGGAAATCACGATGCAGTCTAGGTACTTTTTGCTACCTGACTTAGTAACTTACTCTTATTAGGTGGAGAAATTTCAATGGTTTCAGGTGGCATAAATTACTCACTAAGATGACAAAAGTCTCTTTGCCAGTTATTTCTTCTGTTTTATAAGCGAAGACAAGAGAATACCCCAGGAGAAAATCCTGTCCATAATCCCATAGCAAGTTCTCATAGGTGCTATCATCCTGCTAATTAAAAACTCTAATACAGCCTTGGTTTTGTTGATCTGGAGTATTGAGTCTTCATTAAATTCCTAGGTATTAGAAAGAGATATGATGGAAAGATCATTCCTGCTCCTAAACTCCTGATCGACTTTTACATGAATACCAATATAGGTTTATATATACTATACATACATATACATATATATACACACACACGTGTGTGTATATAGACATTATTAGAACACATTTGATTAGCATAGTATTATCTTTTCTCCCCCGACTTTCTGTGTAAACAATGAGAAAAAAGTCCCTTTTCATAGAGCTCTGCTTTAACTTTGTACCTGGTCTGGATGTGAAAAATATGTTTTGCTTCAAAAAGAGCTATTTAAGATTAGAATGCTACATTTTTGTATTTTCACTTCTCATTAGAGTAGTAAAGAAACACTTCCAAATGTGCTTAACACAGGTCTGACCTCCTATTACAGTCAATATGTTTAACCTCAAAAGCTTGCAGGTTGCTGCAAAATGTATTTTAGATTACTGGTGTTTTATGGATGGTGAAGGGACCCAGTTCGTAATTTTTGCATGAGTAATAATAACAATTAGAATAGGCTTGACTGAAAACATCTATAATAAACACCTCTAAAGTTTTACAGATTTGGGGGATTCGTCACAGATGAAAAGAGATATGCTAATCTGAAAACATAATGCATTTGGAAAGGAAGTATGTTCTTCTACCAGCAACTTTTTGTTCCTATTAAAGTTTTCCCCAGCCATTCATCCTCCACACACACCCAGACAAGATCTGTATTAGTTTGACAGCAAGGGGAAATGGTCATTCTTAAAATTTACAGCAAATAAATTTAAGCAAATTGAAGATGCTAATGAAAAACTATTTTCACTAAATACCAGGGAACCAGCCCTGTAATAAATGTGATATGAACACGATCAGTGGCACTGCTTTTCTGAGCAGCACTCTCTTATGGGCACAACTGATGGGCAATATCATAAAAGAGGCACTACACACAATTCTCCACCCAACCTAGGAAAGAACAGCACAGGAATTCACCTCACACCATCCCTGTTGCTCACACTAATCAATACCCAATATGGATAATCCAGCAGCTGGCAATGTGATTGTGCATTTTTGTTACACAGACCACAAGTTCCTGGGACCTGCCAGGGTCAGCAGTGGGGTAAAAGCAATGGATAAAGGGCACAGGAAGACCTCACCAAAGCACAACTGGGCCTTTGTTAAGCACATGCTTTGCTGGAACCTGTGGCAAGATGTGTCACAGTGATATTTTTCATAATTACATCTTCCTAATACATAATCAGGTGCAGAATCTTCCATGATACTCTCATTATCCAGAGTTGGATTCTTATTACCTTTCTTTTTCTGAAGTTCATGAACACATATAAAAAGATGACATTTCTATGTTCACATACCTGACAACACAGATGAATTCAGAAGGAAAAAAACTCTCCCAAATAGCTCTCCAGAATAGCTTTGCTCTGTGGGGAGCCCTGAAACAAGAATTTTTTCTCAAGGTCTGAAGTAGTGTCCCATCCCAAAAATAAGGCCACATAAAGTTACTGTTCCATCCAGCTTTTTCTTTCTTACAGGTTCAGAAAATAACCAGAATGTGGGGTTGGCAGGGTATTCCAGTACCATGTGTTCCAGGCTCTCATTTTTTTTACCCTAAATGGTCTACGAATCATGCCAAAAAGTTTACAGGAGGAAAATATTTCTGAGCTGATCTTCTTTCCAGATGGCCCCAACCCACATCTCCAAACCTTTTCAAAAACCAAAAGGTAAAGTTCAATGTAGGTGGCTGGGTGTCCCCACTTGCAGTGATCCTTGCTAAGCAAAGTTGCTGTAGTTTGAATTTTAAGACACGTTCAATGATTTCATGTGCAGCTATATCACTCACAGTCATATTTTGTGCTGCAGGGGATAGGAGATTATGAGGAAATAATCTGACAGGCACAGTATTAAACAACCGACCCCACTTACATTTTGGGGTGCATAAACAGGGAGTACTTACATGCACCTTTTAGGTTCAGGAGAAAATCTGTTCTGAACAGGCAAAGCTGATGTGTTGTAATGTGACCAATTTATGGCCTGAAATAGACAAAGGCTAAGAGAACATGAAATAGTAAATGGATACCAAATCAAATGCTAAATTTATTGTGATGGACTGTAAATATACACCTGTTATGACTTCACCCAACATGTCCAACTGCAACTTGACAGATTCAAATGTATTGCAGTAGTCAAGAGAAAATGTAAAGATATATAAAATTGTGTAAGATATCCAGAGTGCCTGCTAAGTCTTCAGCTACAGCGATTCAGTTGGTGAAGTAAAACTGTTTTTGAATTTCCACATAAACTGTATTGCTCAAAATCTAATTTAGACTGAGCTTTAGGTGTAGGTGAGAGACACATGAAAGCTACAGCAGGCTATAATACTGGATTATCCCATCATATTGTCCCGTGACCACGGAAGCAAAGCAAGTTAAAGTATCACCCCTGATGGAGAATTAAGTACAATTTAACCTGTCTCTTGTGTCTTCCTAGGGTGAACTGGAGAAACGTGGAGCAGACCTTTAAGTGGTGGGCAGCTGGCAGACTGAAATAGGTTTATTTTATAATGGAGTGTTTGGAGAAGCGTACATATAAAAGTAGAAAATTGTTTTCTCTATTCACAGGGGTTAGAGACTTTTGTATCACTCAAACTCTAATATCTGATCTGGCTTTCAGGAAGCCTTTTGCTTCACACTTCATATTTTTCTGATCAGTTTCCTGCTATAAATAAGGTAAGATCTGAGTCCAAGTGAGTCAAAGTGTCAGAGTTCTTTCATCTTTTTTTTTTTTTTTTTTGTGAAGGTGCAAGTCAGAGAAAAGTATGAGCTCAAAGGAAAAACTGAATAAAAATAAAAATGTTTTTTCACAGTTTTTGACTGTGTTCAGGGGAGACAAAGGCTGAAAGGGGCAGCCCAAATGCCAAATGACATCTGCTTGAGGAGAGAAGGGAAACCTGTAGCTTTTCCAGAGCAGATATTCCCCTTGGTTCGGCATTCCTCCTCCCTTCAGTTGCAGCTGCAGGGGTCTCCATCACCTGATTCCTGGAGGTGAGCATGGAGAGGGCCTACCCCAAGCTAGGGGATCAAGAATGGGAACCAAGCAAACACGTAATGGGCCCTGATAAACATCTGGTGTGTGAGAAAGGATGAATGGATGGTTCCCCATGGAATTTAATTAATAAAGTTGTAGCCTGCTGCTTAAATACCTGTCTGCCACTCCTGCATGTCCTGATCTAGGTAAATACAGGCTATGGTTTGGCTTCTACCTGTGACTGGTTTAATTGGAAATGTGTCAGCTTCTATGGCCTGTTACCCAGGATAGTGATCGCAATGAAGTTTTAAGAACATATACCTTAATTACATTTAACAGGGTGTGTTTACCCTAACAAAACTTGCTTTCCTTCTTCATAAATCAAAATAAAGATCCAATCTATTTCTAGTGACTTGTGTTGATTTCCACTTTTAAAGAAACCTTGCCAATAGGACTGGAATGTGAATCACTTGCAAAAATATTTTTCCCAGTCGGTCCTAAAAATTTTTGAATAAACAATTTTGTAGTTTATTATACATGTTTGATTCAAGTAATTTGCCACTTCCTTGGGGAATAAGAAAAATTGTCTGATTTTCATTGTTTTTAGTAGTCTTTGTATGTGTTCTGAAATATGAAGACTTTCTTCTGTGTTTCAATACCAAAGGGCAGTTTCAAATCACTGTGCTTAATTAGTATTTAAATATTAATCAAAACTTCACTATTTACAGCTTTTCATATCATAAACTGCAATGTAACTTCAGTATGATCAACTATTCTATGATTTGTTTTAAAGGCTTAAAATATAAACCAGAGAAAAAAAAGTATAAAATATACAGTAAATTAAGTTTCAAAGCATAATATATTAAAGGCAAATTTGAAGAGTCATTAGTCACAGATATATCAGACTTAATGGATAAAGTATACTGGAATTTTTTCCTAAGTTCCTTTTGTAGTCACATGAGGATTTACAAAAGAATCATAGCCCTTGAGAATATTTATATTTTCTACACACATATGAATGCTTGACCACAGGTTCAGTTCTGTTTCTTCTGAATAAAATCCCCATCAACGTAAAAGAAAGTGAAATAGTATCCAATAGAAAGGAGTTATGGGTATCTAGGAACTGGTGGTATTTTATCTTTAAGGACTATTTCTCACTAATAAAAAGATTCTTTGCCCTTCCCATTTCCAACATACAGAGACAGGTAAAAGTCTGGACTAAATCAAAATCTCCTATTCTAAGAGTTAGCATTAATACACTGACATGAGATATGCTGTAGAACCTGAAGATTTGTCACTCACTTTCTTTTTGTACTGTAATACTCCTTAATAGACTATTTCATAACATTTGCAGCTTTCCAATCTGGAGTTAAGATTACCAATGATATTCTGAACAAAAGTATAGAACTTCCATAGCTTTTGTCTAATAGCTGCCCAAGGGATGTGTTTACCATTTATCCTAGAGCTTAGACAGGAAATTGCTTTTAGAATCTCTACTTGTTCCTTGATCCACTAGCATTTTTTATTTCATGTTCAGCAGTAATATGTGGAGCTCTGCTGATCCCATCACATCCCTCTTCTCAAACTAGTGATATGAATTTTTTATGATGCAGTAGCATTGCAATGAGACACCGTGGCTAGAAGTAACATCCCTGTAATGCTGAAATGCAATTTATTATATAACCATTAATGTTATGTATGACATGCATTTGCAAGAGAATAATGCAAAGTAGAACAGGTAGAGTGAAAGAGACAGTAGAAAAATTGGGGAATGGAGATCTTTCCTTAGGAGAAGTGTGTTTCTGAGCTAGAAACACGTCTGAACATACACGTGTTCCACACGTGAACACCACATTTTTACCTGTCTTTCATAGATAGCCCCAAGCCACCTCTGCCCTCACCAAGCTGACTGGATGCACACCAAATCTTATCCAAAAGCCACTGGAATGCAGCTCCACATCAGAGCCTTCACAGCAAACCCTGTCCATGCTTGGCTGCCTCTCTGTCAAGGCTGGGAAGGTTTATGAGTGCTGATTATTCTGTAGGCAAGTCTCAGGACATTTGAAGTATGTCAGAAGGATCACAAAGAGACAGAGCTATTCAAGCCAAAGCAGAACATGAGGATAAAAAAGTCTTCCCAAATCAAGTCAGTCTGGAAATTAGAAGATTCCTAACCTAAAAAGAAGAAGGATTTCAGATGACCTTTCAAACAGAACAGTGATAAGCAATGAGCTAACTACTTCTAGTGAGTACCTTCCAAAGCAGTTTGCGGAGGCTCATTGTACATGACTAAAGGAACTGCATTAAATATTCCACGTAGTTCTTCCCAGGCATGTGCTCCTAATAATTACACAAAGCAGCAATAAATTATGCAAGGTCTGTAGCACAAGTAATGGGAAATATCTTCACCTTCTGCTGAGAGAACCTCCTGCTTGAGGTTTGAAATGCTTAATGGTGCGAGCGTCCCATAAATAGAACGGCAGAGTAGACAACTTTTGATATATTCAGGGCTTTCCTTCAGGGAAGTGTTCACATTAATGAATGTCTCTTTGTATCTTCAGAAGCTATTTGGTCTCAGAAACCAATCTAGCAGTTGTCTGAGAATACATCCTGAAGATTTTTGGTGCATTCATTTCAGATCAGATTAATGTTTGTGTTGATTTAGTTTTCATTTGAGCTAGACCTGGGAAATTTCCAACAGATGATTAGAAATAGTATGAGTTTCTGGACCCTTTTACTCTTTCTCTCCAGGTTTAATTTGACTAAGATTTACAGAGTTATCAATTATTTCTTATTTTAAAATCTAATTTTAAAAATATCAGCAAGTACATTTCCAAAATAAAAATCCTAAACAATCCAACCCCAAATGTAGATTTAGATTTTAGCTGTCATTTTCAAAATGTTCTCAATTTTGAGTGGAAAAAGAAAAAATTCTTCTTTTCACCAGAAGAAAATATTTCCAACAACTCAATGATTCACCAGAAGAAAATATTTCCAACAACTCAATGATTCATCACATGAAATACACACTTGTCTATGAGCACGGGCAGCAGCTTTGATGTATTGACATCTGCATTATACTGATTCCAGGGTATGGATTTTGCAGATTTAATTGCTGACTCAATAGTTATGGAAATGCTTATTCGATTCTTACATTTTAGTTCTGAAAAGAGCTCTTTCAAAAGTTTGGAGATCAACTTGGTGGAATGGTTTTAATTTGTGGAAATGTTATAGACTCTAAAGCAACAGGTACTGCATCCCATCCGAAAATGATTTTGAAAAATACTGCCATTCATCTGGTTTTGCACTTGTATATACTTCACTCCAGCACTTGGACACTTCATTAATAGCTTAAACCTGGAGAAAGAGTGAAAAAAGTTATGCAAATTAGACAGGGACTTGTGAACGGAATATAATTTCTCTTAGCTTATGTTTCACATTGAAAAAAACACATTTTCCAGATAATTCTCCAAAGTGTGTAGAATCCCAAGTAACTCTGCAGGTGCCTATGTAGGTAATATTGTAAACCTTTTAAAGTGTTACATAAGGGGATAAAAGAAGTACTTGTGATTCTGTTTTTAATATGTGTTAAATCCACAGCACAACTGAGGCTGTAAAGTTTCAGCATTCCAAGCAGTTAAAGTAACATGCATTTAAAATCCCATATTAAAAGAAAAAGTTAAACAGGAATGTCACAGCAAATGCTTGTTGGCTTCCTTACAGACTCCTTCACTCTGTGTTTGTTCCACTGCCGTGGTTGAGATAAATGGAGGCAGGTCTGATCAGTAATACCTGGAACTCTTTCTTTTCTCTTTTGCAACAGAAACGAAGATTTTGACATTCACGTAATGGCAAAGTGTATATATATTTATTGAGTTTGGTCTTGGAGGGAGATACTTCTTTAAAAGTTCATAATAATGTGATCAAAATAGCCTTTGTAGTTATTATAAGAAGATCTTCAAACTGTTGGCTATTTTTGAGATGTGATTAGATTGGGGTTTAAAAGTAAAAATGTTTCTAGAGATGCCAATTTTTAAAAATTTTATTAACTACATTTTGATCTAAGTTTTAGGTTGAGTATCTGTTTTTCTTCCATTCTAGTTTTCAAAGATTCATAGAATTGCCTCAGTTGGAAGGGACCCCATCTTGTTTAGGGGTACCTTCCACTGGACCAGGTTACTCAGAGCCCCATCCAACCTGGTCTTGAACACTTCCAGGGATGGGGCAGCCACAGCTTTTCTGGACAACCTGTGCCAGGGCCTCATCACGCTGACTGTCAAGATTTTTTTCCTGAGATCTGAACTAAACCTATTCTCTGTCAGTTTGTAGCCTTTCCCCATTGACTGGTCACTCCAGGCCCTTGCAAATAGTTTCTCTCCATCTTGTAGGCTCCCTTCAGGTACTTGAAAGCCACAATTAGGTCACCCCAGAGCCTGCTCTTTTCCAGGCTGAACAATCCCAGTTCTCTCAGCCTTTCCTCCCAGCAGAGCTGCTCCATCCCTCTGATCACCTTGGTGCCTCCTCTGGCCTGGCTCCAGCAGGTCCCTGTCCTTCCTGTGCTGGGAGCCCAGAGCTGGATGCAGCCCTGCAGGTGGGGTCTCAGCAGAGCGGGGCAGAGGGGCAGAATCCCCTCCCTGCCCTGCTGCCCACGGGGCTCTGGGTGCAGCCCAGCACACGGGGGGTTTCTGGGCTCCCAGCGCACACGGCCGGGGCGTGTCCAGCCTCTCACCCACCAGCACCCCCAGCTCCTTCTCCCAGGGCTGCTCTGGGTCTGTCCATCCCCAGCCTGGATTGGTACTGGGGGCTGCCCTGACCCAGGTGCAGCACCTTGGACTTGGTCTGTTAAACCTCATGAGATTCCCATGGGCCACTTCTTGAGCTTGCCTGGTTTTGACAATATGCAATATAATGTACATACTACAGAGTAATTTTCTGTGTTCTGCCAGAGCTTCAAAATTTAATCTAAACAGGGAAGAGTTTTTCTTCAAATAAGGAGAATTTGTACCCTTTTGATGCACTCTTGAGAGACACAGGAGGAACAATAAAATGTTCATAAAGAAGAATTCCTTACTATTCCTTACAGTGTTGCTGCTGCTAAGACAGTAAACCTCAGATGTCTAATTTCAGCTCTGGAGAAGCTGTCTTGATAGCAATGTAGAAAACTGCTTTGCTTTATAACTTTCTCCACTATGGTCTAGAGTCACCCACAATTACTTGTGGACAACTGTACAGGAACTGTCAACTACTGTTTGCAACACAGTCTTTCATTGGACCCTAAATGATGTAAGCCTGAGTAATCACTTCTGTGGGTGAAATTCCAGCTTCACCAGAGACAGCACGGATGGGACACTCTTTCTGCACCTTCCCCCACCTCCTTCCTGAAAAATTCTTGCTGTTGGAATCCAAAACTACAGCATGGGTTTATATAGTTACAATGACAACACCATACCCCTCTTCCAAGTTCAGTTCGAGCAGGGAAACAGGAAGTGCTCCAGTTTTTTGCCATTTGCTTTGTGGAATTTACCTAGGTCTCTGTAGAGCAGGAGTTCTGCACAATGGAAAAATGACAGCCTGCTTTTTCTTCAGATGACTGAAAACAGAGTAAAATCTTTCTCAGAGGTACACAGTACAGATGAAGCAATGCTCATAGATTGCAGTGAAGCAAGCTGCAGCTGGAAGTAAGGGAAAATATTAATATATTTTATATATTTATATAATATAAAATATTACTATAAGCAAGGGAAAAATATCACTATAAGAAAAAATTATTACTATAAGGTGGAAAATTCCTCAAAGGTTCCCAGAGTGATGGCTCCATCCTCAGAGATCCTTCACAGAAACCAGAAGGACAAAGACTGGAGCTTACTTGGATGCTGGCCCTGCTTTGGTCATGGAGTGACCCCAGTATGAATTTTCTGCAATTTTTTCATTCTTGAGCTACCACAAGGCACTTTGTGCTAACTCAGAAGCCATAGCAGAATTCTTCACTGGTTCCACTTTACTGTCTACATCTGTCCAAAATAGCAGAATGATTTCTCCTTTTTTAATTAATGTTAGACATAGACAACTAATCTTTTCTTGCCACCTGGTGTTTCCTGCTAAGCAGATACCTGCAGACAAAAGGTCACTTGCAAACAGATGCGGCCTCCTCTTCCACTCCAGATCCTCAGCTTGCTGCTGACAGCTGTCATCTTTCCAGGGCTTCCCTCACTTCCCACAGCAAAGCACAGTGCAGATAAACCCCCCGTGTGCTGGGCTGCACCCAGAGCCCCGTGGGCAGCTGGGCAGGGAGGGGATTCTGCCCCTCTGCCCCGCTCTGCTGAGACCCCACCTGCAGGGCTGCATCCAGCTCTGGGCTCCCAGCACAGGAAGGACAGGGACCTGCTGGAGCCAGGCCAGAGGAGGCACCAAGGTGATCAGAGGGATGGAGCAGCTCTGCTGGGAGGAAAGGCTGAGAGAACTGGGATTGTTCAGCCTGGAAAAGAGAAGGCTTTGGGGTGAGCTAACTGTGGCTTTCTAGTATCTGAAGAGACTCAACAAGAAAGATTGAAAGAGACTATTTAAAAGGGTCTGGAGAGACAGGACAAGGGGGAATGGCTTCAAACTGACAGACAGTAGGTTTAGATTAGATATTAGGAAAAAAATCTTGACTGTCAGCATGGTGAGGCATTGGAATCCCGAGGTTGCCCAGAGAAGCTGTGGCTGCCCCATCCCTGGAAGTGTTCAAGACCAGGTTGGATGGGGCTCTGAGCAACCTGGTCTAGTGGAGGTGTCCCAGCCCATGACACAGGGCTAGGAAGTAGATAATCTTTAAGGTCCCTTCCAATCTAGCCCATTCTATGATTTTATGATTTCATATAAGGCAGTCAATTACCTTTGTTTCCTGTGGTTGTTCAGCTCTCACATGGATGAGTTTCTTCACTTTCCCTTCTGCAGCACTATCCATCAGCTCAAGTATTTAACAAGCAAGGACAAGGCTTGAGAGTAATTGTGCCTTCAAAAGCCCCAGTGTACTCACAGAAAATCTGGTATTATTAAAAGGCCTTGTATTATGTTGTACGGGTTCATTGTATTTATGCAGTGAATGAATCTCATCTCTGTCAGAACTTTTGTCCAGGACTGAACTCTGAACAAGCAAGTAAGATGAATTAAAGATATACCCTCAGTGAAAAACTTGAGCAGTTAAAACTCTCATCAGCACTGTTATCAAAACGCATAAAATTAACAGAGAAAGTTAAATTATCTTAAGGAGCTGCATTTTTAAACCAGAAATTTCAGAAAAGGAAGAGAGAAATAAGTTACCTTAGGTTCTGTGAGTAATATCAGTGTTTTATTTGAAGAATAAAAATTCCCCCTCCCCCCCCCAAATTTGCACAGTTAACTATGAAATTGTTGCAGAATTTGGTATTATTTGGTATTCCACTAAAAAATTCCTTTTCTTAGAAAAGAGAGAGGGACAAAAAAGCTTCTAATTCATTTAAAAATGAAGAGTCAGTCTTAATGTTTTAGGTTCCCATACCCCCAAATTCCTAGAAGTAGGGTAATTTCTGGAATCTTTCACCTCCAGAAGTTCACTCCAAAAAATGGAAAACAAATCGTTGAGCAAAAGAAGCCACCTGCTCCACAAGAAATAAACTGTAGTTCTAGTGGAAGGCTAGTACAGGTCACCTCCAGAAGTCCCTTCCTACCAAAATTGGGATGCACTCACAGCTCGAAAGTCACAGCCCACGACAGCCCACTCTGGGCAGTCCCTGCCTTGCCAAAGTCAGTGCAGACACGTGGAATGAGCTGCAGTACCTGATGGTGGATGCCAGGCCCAGCTGTGATCACACACCACTGGCACAGAGGAAAACAGCCCCATCACAAGCCAGAGGCACTCTCTGTAGGCCAGTGGAGAACCCCCTGGCAGGAGATGAATAAGAATCCATTTTATAATTATAAAAGCAAATGAGGCAACTAATAAGTAGGATTGGCTGCATCAGTTCCAAAATAAACAAAATTAACATGAAAGGAAGAAGTACACGAATAAGACTCAGAGCTATAAGGTTATCCATATTGAGGGAATATGAGATTTACTACATCAGTAGATAAATCAGAAAAACAACATTTAAGCAGAAGACTGATACCTCTTTCTTTTTAAAAAATGATGATGGTTCTGGAAGGCATGCTGTGGAAAAACAAAGACGTATCTCTCACTTCACATTCAAGGCATATAAAGGTAAAGTAAATAATATTTGGGAAAATAAAAGATGGAAGAGCTGCTACATCTGGAAGGAGAAGTGTAGATGAGTTGTTTCAGAGACCACAAACAGCTTTTTGAGGGCCATAGCTGGCCTAGACATACACCTTGGGAAATATTAATGATAACTTACAGCATGGTTCAGGCCATCAAAAATATGTCTACAACAGTGAACCCAAATTCTTGAACATGGTGAGCTAGGTGTGAAGCCAGCGCACTGCAGCTGCAAGTGGCTTTCAGATTGCTGGAGCAGACTACCGTGGAAGGCCATTTCCCACACAGGGAGAGAGACTGTGTGAGGATGTCATGTCCTCAGCACTGTCATCCACACATTCTGTGTGGATGTCATGTCCTCAGCACTGCCATGTCCTCAGCACTGTCGCGTCCTCAGCACTGACAAGCAGACACACCCTTGCTCAAAAATGCAGACAACCCCCCTGGTGTCTCTGAGAAGGGTTCCAACACAGCTGCTCTTCCCCCACAGAGCTCTTACTTGTAGGCTGTGGACACTAATGAAACTAGATGTCAGTGTGCTCGAGTACAGAAAGAGTCTTTGTGCTCATTCTTAGCAGACATTTTTTGGTCGTGAACCTATCAGTGCTGCTGACAAAAGGAGTATAACAAATATCTGCCAGTCAGGAATGCAGAGATTACATTTTTATTTAAAAATGGTGTGGATATTTGGGACAACATCCAGACAGATAGTAAATATAAATATAAATATAAATATAAATATAAATATAAATATAAATATAAATATAAATATAAAGCAGAAAAACTGATAACTTGCAGAGTTACTACTGCTCTGTGGAGATGCGGAGAAAAAAAGAAAGACTATAAGTTTAGAGTGCCTAGGACAGCATGTTTCAAATTCCAGTTATCATTGTAAAAGTCCTCTCAGTATTAAATGAGTTTTTATTGTAGAAGCCATAAGAATGTTTCTTGGTGCACTAACAGGAGCAAAGGCACAGAAACACACACCCACACAAAAGTTTATGTACAAATGTCTAGCACAAAGGCTGGAGGCAGTGACAGTGTTGTCAAATGATGAACACTTAAAGCTTGCTGTATACACCAGGAAACACAAGCCAAGCAGACACTTTGGAAAGTCTGAAGTAACTTGCTCCCCTCCAGCAAATGATGACTTTTTTTGCCTAGTTCCCCAGTATAAGCTTAGTACCAATATTTTTATAGATGACATTTGTATCAAAAGCATTTTCACTAGACATGGTAGCACAGAGCAAATAAAAGAACATGAATTTAATTTTGCATGAGGCACAGCTTTGGATACACAGTCACCATTGCCTTGCTGGGTGTAGAGGAGCTAACAGTCGTTCTGTTCCCAGCTTAGCTAGTCCAGCTTAGTAAAACAGCTATGTGGACTCAAGCCAGTGAGTTATGCTCACACACTGAGACTACACAAATGAAGCACTTGCAAATGTGTGTAACTGTGCTCTTTAGCAGATCTGGTCTCGTGTGACCAATATTTCTTTCCAGAATCTACTATTGTCTTCTATTCTGTTATGTTCAATGTTAATTTTCACTTGATTCTAAAGTATATTGTTGCTTCTTGGATTGTTAGGCAGAACATTAAACTTTCAATAAATGCCACTAATTCCTACACCCACAGAAATATAATTTACTCTTGTTTTAATCCAATATGAACTGCATTGACAAGGAGGGTTATTTGCCAATGTTTTGAAGGCAGGCAGGGTGAGAGGGAAAAGTCTTTACATTTTCCAAGTTTATATGTAGGCCCCAGATGGAAACAATTCTACAACAAAAGAACGAAATCTGGTAGGATATTCTTGAGATCTTGTAAGTTCAGCAGCACGTCACTGGTACTGAGGCCAATTTTCCAGAAGACTGATTTGAATAGCAGAAAAGAGGAGGAGAGGAAGGCCAAGTGGAATTCTAAGTTAACCCACAATGTGCTGCAGTCTAGTATTAAATGGGAATTTTATATAAAGGAACAGAAGTTACAGAATTAACTCAGGTTACATGTTTGCCTCAGTTGTTAATATTGACTGATAATATTTGTGCCTGTGGTTTTTAAAAGGAAAAGCCTTCAGCACTTTAAAGGAGGCAAGTGAATGATGCAAGTTTCTGTTACTGATTACAGTACTTACAGTACTTTAGAAGATCTGTATTTATAATCCCAACATTTGTCTTTGACATCAGAGGCTTCAATCTGCGACACTTAAAAGCTTCATATATTTTGTTGCAAAAATCTATCATTGAAGCAAATAAATGGTACCCCCTATCAGCCCACATATTTTTCAAATAGATTGTTATACTAATCAGTAAGTGAAAACAAAAGGCCTTTTAAAGCCTGCCAGCAAAGATGGAATGAATTACTTCTAAGATGCAAGACTGCAGAGCAGGTAGCCTGATAAGTAATCATTCTGGAGACTCTCTGCCTTTCACAGTTCTTAAAAAAAGTTTCATGGCAAAATTAACTTCCAGTTTAACATCTGTTTCCTAGCAGAGGAAAGATAGTCTTGTGGATTAAAGCTGAGGACTTTTGGACTCACATTTCCTGGGGAGCCTTGGCCAAATCACTTAATCTCCCTCTACTCCACTCTACGTGAGTAAAATGGGGGATAAAAATGGGCTGCCTTTATCACTTGCAATGAAAGCTTTTTGGTGGAAGTCATGTCTTGTGTGGGGACATAGAGCTCTCATGACTATGTGGTTCTGAACTCAGGTCCTTTGGGCCCTATTATACAAAAAAATGAAGAAAAGTAATCAGGGATCAGGCTGATGTGTCACATGCTCAGGGAGTTGTATCAGATGCTCTAGAGCTGACAGAAAGAAAAGTTGGTAAAATGAGTTTTAATTAATGACTTGGGAATTCTTTTCATGAAACTACCAGGAGTTTCATGAGTCTTGTGAATGTTTGTTGCTGGGAAAAACTATTTTGACAGACAATCATCCTTCAAAAGGACTCAGTGAACTCATATGAAATTACCAAAACTAAAACAAGTGAATGTATTTTATTAGGTGTGAGCTTTCAGCTCAGATAGCTTATTTATTTTCAAAAGCCTCAAGCTTAGGTAACTTCTAGAAACAAATCCCAAAAAACTGATGCTGATGTTGAGTCTAAGCAATTGGAACTTGAAATAATTTTTCAAATTACTGTCTTCTCCTAAAGCAAGAGTATTTTCCCATATTGCTTGTAGCATCAAGCATCACATTCTTAAAAAGTCACTTACATTGGTCTAAATAAGAGCTTTACATTTTCAAAACTTAAGTAATTACTGGGTGAATAAAGAGATGTATCAATCAACATTAGAATGTGATGAAAAGCTAAAATAAATATCCAAAGTATTTCAAACATGAAAATAAAAAAGGAATAAATACGGATTTTGAGCCTTGCTACAGTAAAACAGGTATTTTTATTTCTTTTTTATGGAAATTGCTTGGATTTTTTATACAAGTATGTAATACTAACTTTTTACAAATGTACTTTCCTGAAGGTTGAAATTCTTGGTGGGTTGAAAATGGTGTTTGATTACCTACTGTGCATTGCAAATTTGAGTTTCTTCAATCAGCCTGCCACTCAACTTCTTCCACTGTAAATAAATTCACTGAAAAAACTGAAGGCAAAAAGCGACACTGAACAGGGAATTCTGTTCTTAAGATACAGATAAAGATTCTTCTCTGAAGATAATAACTCCTCTCTCTCATTCCCTCCCATGTTCCTAGCAGTCCATGCAAAATGGCATGAAAAGCAGAAGTCAGGAAGCAGTGAAGTAAAATGAGGGCAGAGGGGCACAAGGGCACAGTCAAAATGGAGAAGACACAGCAAGTTAAGTGAATGACCATCTTGTCTTAGGAATTTTCATGTTCGTGCAGTTCTTCAAAGCTGGTTCAAGCAGAAAACAGTTAAATGGAGCATAACCAGAAGTGAACTAATCAGTTGTTTTGTACTTATTACTGCTCGGGTCAGCATAACCTTTCCATATTTTGATTCATTTTTAATCTCACTTGTCAAGCAAAAATAATTTTGCTGTTCTGACACACATCTCACCTTCCTGAAATATTTTTTTTAAAACAAAAGGTTACACATTTTAGAGAAAAAAAAACCCAAGGTTGTAACTAGAACTAAACAGATAGAAAGAGGTATTTTACACAAACATTTGCATTTATCTGGTTGTTTAAAATACATTTTTTGAACTTTGATACTGCCAATATGTACATCTCATCAGCACCCATATCATCACCAGGAATGTATTGCAGATATGTTTACTGGAGAGTTTAAAATGCATAGTCATGAAAACTACATTTTGACTTAGTGATCAGTAGTGCTTGTGCATAAAAATTTTTCAGTTTGGACCAAGTGACCTACAGAGGTTTCCTCCAAACCAAAATGTTCTATGAACCTATTAAAATAAATTTTTATGAATTATTTTTATTTAATCACTATGGAGATTCATTTCACGTGACTCATTTTAAATCAAAATGGCTCATCAAATTGTGTAAGCTACTCACAATGACACCATGAGCAAAGAATTTTTCAAAATAAGTTTTCTCACTCACCTACACAGGCAATGAAATTATTGGTGGAAAACTGTAAGATACCATAACTAGGTCAGAGGAAAGAACCAAAACCAACCAACCAACCAACCAACCAACCAAAAAAACCCAAACAAACAACAACCCCCAACCCCAAATAGATAAATCACTAGCAACCATATGACACAGCATGTGAATAAATGATGAAATCCTAGTGCCACAGAGCCAAATTTTTCTGTTTTTCTTGAAAAAATTTCTGCATTTCTGTGAAATGTCAGATTATTTAGCGTCATTATTTGGACATTTTGCTGATTTATGGAAAGTTATGTTCAAAATAATAAACTTTTGTTGGAAAAGGTTCAGATTTTGCAGCTTTTGGACAGTTTGACCAGTGTCTATTAATTTAAAGTTGTCTCAGTGAAATAGGTAAATGGTTCTCTCAATACTTGTTTGCAATATGAAGTCAAGCTCTAATAATGGAAGCCCATTATTCCTCCAGACTTTTCCTTTGTATTTGCATTGTGTGTTTCATCATGATTTAAGTTATAAAGCAGGCTGTGCACAGGAAAAGGTGGGCATTGGGTGGGAATAAGCAGAAGCCTATATAGTGTCTTGCATAAAATGTTTGCAATGTAGCTATTTTCTTTTATCTCCTCAGTTTGTTAAATATAAAGGAAAAATAATAGATCAGAAAAGATAAGACCTTGAAAGACGTAGTGGACACAATATGTGTTAAAGACAGCCTTCATGTATACAGTTAAAGCTGTTGGCTCAAACCTGCCATGAGTCATGTTCCATTATAGCAATGAAGTGTCAGCCAACAAAATTTGAAATACAACCCAGATTTCTCCTCCTTCAAACAGACTGTAAACTAATGAAATTAAAATGTATGTAGATAAGCTGGGTCAAAACCACAGAATAACAGAACCATGATCTGAGTCTTCCACTCTGAACAGTTGAGGAAGATGTGGGCTCTAATGGTTCAGATCCTCTTGAACCCAAGGGACAAAGGGGCACCATCACAAAACAGGCTGGACACTCGGTTCGGGAGCTTTTGCACTTGGAATTCTCCCTGGTGTATGGAAACTGTTGCTCTTTACAGAGCAGTAAGGGCTGGCTTCTGGGCAGAGTCCTTCCAATTTCAAAATACTTCTCTTAAATGCTTAATCCCCAACACTAATTCAATGGAACATGCCCCATGACCTTTGTGAATATGAATGTTTACCTACATGTATCAAAGTGTACCTTGAATCAGGTCTAAATGAAGGGTAGGAAAAAAATGATAGTAATATGATGAGGTGGAAATTAGCCAATGGGAGGAGTACATAGTTCACAGAGATGATGGAAATTCAACATTCCATGTCAAAATAAAATGCGAGGTGCAAGGGATCTCCTAAGGTATGATCTACATTTTTAAAATCTGAAAACAGTCTCCTGTATATATTCCTGAATGAAGCAGTTCATTCCCATAAGATAAGAGAGATTATTGGTGATGTGGATCCATTTACAATTTGAAATTTCCTCCCTTTTCAAAATCTCTTTATTTACAGCTGCTTTTACAGTTTAATTTCTTTATTGAATCCTTTCAAAATACTGAACTTTAGACTAGCCCTAGGAAGGCAGAAAAAAACCCCATTTTTCCTTATCTTTTATCAACTCTATTATTTTTTTCAACAAAAAAATAATTACTGTAGCTTTCTTTTTATATCAGAACTCTTAATATTTTAATTGCCGTTTAGTTCATGCTCACTCATATTTAAAAATTATTGAGCATTTTCTTTAGCTATAAATATTTTTCTTTAACAGGCTCTTCATTTATCATTCTATCTTGCAGAAAGTCTTTATTTCTGTGCTAACAGGCAGTTCTTGCTTGCTTGGTTGCTTTTTTCTTCCTTGCTTTATTGATTTCCTGCTTTCTCTCTCTCACTCTCTTTCTTTCTGTCTGTCTCTCTCTCTTTTTAATTTGAGGAATGTTGGATCACAGAAACATCTCCTTTAATAATTCTCTTTTTTAGCCCAAAATAAAACACAGCAATTGAGATTCATTTGAATTTTTTTTTTTTTTTTTTTTTTTTTTT